>JANTPZ010015638.1:0-10853 GCA_025593235.1 Vachellia pachyceras | reverse complement strand
GAACGGATTTTCCCGAGGAGGATTTCTTCCATTCACCATCAGCATAGTACTTGAAAACCTCGCCGTCTATGATATCGGCAAAAGTTGCTGTTCCAGCCATGGTGGAGCAAGGTGACTAAGCTTTTTCGTATGGGATCGATCAAGAGGTAGAAATGGGGTTTGACGTTTGAATCCTTGTGCAGAGTCGGAGATTGAGTGTATTGGGCCTATTGGCTGAGATTCCCAGAAGGTGCCAAATGGGTGGAAGACCGGATTCTTCTTGCTACAGTTATATACCCAGAATAAACAAGAGTTGATGCTCATTCTGGTTTTTATCTTTATTTTGTTGACAAACAAATATTTAGAGACAGTTGTTACAACCTACGAACAAAATTTTCGATCATTTTTAAAATAATTGGGTTCTTTGACCACAAGGGGTTTGTTTGCCTCCCCAAAATTTATTCCTGCATTTATTAAAATAAATTTTTTTTCATATATTTACTTTGAAGGTGGATCTCCTCGTACAAAAGCATGACGTGCACCGCAAATAGAAAATGCAAAACAGGAGGAAGCTAGCCCACTCTTTTGACGAATCCCCCCGGTTGGCACGTGAGGTCCCAGCAACCTTAACGTGCACATGATTTAGTACTGAGAAGAGGGAGTGATAAGAGATTTCGGCACAATATTTAACAAATATTTTCATAACTAAATAATTAATTTGCAAAAATTAACGAAATTAGCTATTTATATATATAAGCGTGTGTTACTTTTTTGTAAAACAGATGTCATCTATATTAAAACTTACCATTCATAATTCTTTTAAAATATGCAATCAATGCAACGAGATGGGTATATAAAAAGTATTGCTAAGAGCTTTATCTCGTGCCGGATAATCATTTTTTAAAGGATACAAATTGGTATTTTTTACAGATATAACTACTAGGTTTTAAATATGGATTATTAGTTATATATATGTGTGTGGATGATTATTATATTGGTTATATCTTTGATATAAAATATTAGAAATATATATGATTTTAATGCATCTATTATTAAAGCTACACATCGTCACCTTCATTCAATTTTTACCTTACTTTTTCTCTCACTCAATATGTAAGTTATTTTAATTGATTCTTTTGTTCCTTCTTCCTTCTCCACCTTGTTATTTTCAGCTGCTTGAGAAATTAAAAGTAGAGTAAAAATAAGCAATGAGACAATTACTATTTAAACATGACATTCCTTTTTCTATACAAAAATTTTAGGAAATGTGTTGAGCTCACCCATGATCCAAGGGTAGAGTACCTAACTCATGAACTACTGAGGTATGTTCCTGCGAGTACTGGAGCATGTCAAACAAGCTCTTTAGTTCTTGCCACACAGGTAGGTCAATTCAACTTCATTAAGCTGTAGTGATGCCTTTCCAAGTGCCGTCAGGATCAAATCTACTCCCTTTAGGTGAGAGCACTAACTCAATCTCTTTAACAGTTGAACCCGCAGACGATGGGTGACAGACATTTTATTTCATGAACACTCAAACCAGCTCGCTAGACGGACCTGAAGTGGCTTATAGAATAATAAAGTACACCGTTGACGACGTCCAAGGGAAATAATATAATCAGGAAGGCCCATGAAATTTTAAAGCAGGCCCTCAAGTTTGGCCCGAAGTGAATTGAACCAAAAGTGAATTGACCCGAAGTCTCCGTTTTGCTTAGCGCCACTTAAAAACTTCCACGTAATCGACGTGGCCATGTGTTGCTCCTCTATTGGTTTAAAATACGTCAACGAACGTGTCTCCCATTGTGCGGCGTCTCCTTCACTTCCCCTCTCTTTCTGCGAAACGCGAATGGAAGCTGGAAGTTGGAATTTCCCATTGGAGGCCTATACTATATACATGCGTGGATTTTTTCCGTCCTGAAGGTCATCGGAGCCCCAACGGCACAACCCATCGTATACATTTTATGACGAGTTGAGCATTCTTCTTCTTTTGAGCAGTAAGCTTTTTCTCTCTCTCTCGGTTCCGATCTGGATAGTAAGTCGGGTCGAACCGTGGCTTCCACAGGGTCAGAGAATTTATCCCGAAGAAAGACTTCTTCTTCCTCTTCGTCTACGCCAAGTTCCGGACCAAACCGGATTGTTTACAGGGAAAGGAGGACGCCCTCCGAATCTGAATTCCCCTTCTGGCAGCAGACTTGGTTTATCGTGTTGCTCTTCTTCATGGCTCTCGGATTTTTCGTCCTTGCCCTTTTCCTTTTCCTCAGCCTTGATTCAGACAACGGTCTTTCTTCCACGGCATCGGCAGCTTCCTCTGAAGGCGTTGAGGTATCATCTTCGAATTTTTCTGTCCGTCTTGTGCCTGCAAATTTTTGTTTCTCTTATGGGCTGTGTGATCGATGTTGAGTTTTGCTTTTTTATTTTTTCGCTATTGGGAGATCAAAAGATATATTTTGTGTAAGTGCGATTGGAGATCATATATCGCTTGTCGAACTGTTTCTAGCACATGTTTACCAACTAGTTGAAGTTAGAGTTTGAGGATGGTGATCATGCATCCTAGTGATAGAAGACCTTATTCAGCTTGAACATTCGCTGAATGAAATGCGCTGTTCAGTTTTGAATTTTAATGCAGCAGGAAGAACTGTTTTGCATTTCGGTATTCCTTGCATAAAACTAATGCTTCAAAACTTTATGACTTGATGTGGCTTTTCTTGTTAATAATTTTCATTTTATTTTCCCGATGCAAAATCCGGGCACATGTGTGGCATTTTCATTCTTATCTAATCTGTCCACCTGACTGTTGTTTATTTCACGACTCATAATTTTGCTGCTGGGTCACATGTAGGTGCAAATTACTTATGGGACAGTTCTGAAGCTGATGCATGAGAAGACCAAATTTCGGTTGCATTCTCATGATGTTCCATATGGTTCTGGCAGTGGACAACAGTCAGTTACCGGTTTTCAAGGTGTGGACGATGCTAATAGTTACTGGGTAAGTTCTTATCTATGGTCTTATCGTATTTCTCAAGCTTCCATTTTGTGTTTTGTGTTCTGACTTCTAGACATATGCATTTTATGTTTTATGTATGTATTATTCTTTTCTATTAAGTTTTTGGAAACGGAAATACTAATTCTCCAATACATATATCATACGATATTGGTGGTTAATGACATCGAAATTCAGTACTGAGCTTATACTTCTTGTCTGTGTTATACTCCTATGTTTTGATTTTGCATTAGAGAAAAGAAAATGCGTTGTTCCCACCGAAAGTGGAGTAGCTTCGTTTTTGGAATTTCCAAAAATGGTGCTACATTACTTTTGGTCTGGGTCTCGTGTCTTGTTTTTGAATGAGTAATAAAACTTTCCAAAATGTTATTTGCACTGTTGTTGCTTATACAAACTGTTACCTTAATGGATTCAAATTCTTGCTGTGCATAAACAAGATTATACTGAAATTTTAGTTTTTAATGTAACCATTCGTCATAGAAAGCTAATAACGCTGACAGAATTATCCATTTTGTTCTAGTTATGACTTCTTGATAATTTTGGAAGTTGTATCCTTTTGCAGATTGTTAGACCTCAGCCTGAAACTTCTGCCAAACAAGGTGACTCAATTAAAAGTGGAACAATCATTAGATTGCAGCATATGAGGACAAGGAAGTGGCTGCACAGCCATCTGCACGCATCCCCAATAAGTGGCAATCTTGAGGTAGATTGAGGTTCATTGTTCAGCATTACGAGCTTTAGGATTTGATGATCTACTTTAATGCTTCTTAATGGGCATGAAAGCCCTTTAATTTAAATACCTCTTATTTTTTCACATGCCCTATTAAAAATGTGCTCTTTTTAGTAATTTGCCTGCAAAAGCACTTCTTTTGAACGATTTTCCAAATGCATAACATGGGTTTATGGAATACAAACCACTTCTTTCTTGCATTGTTGTATATGAAATTCTATTGGAAAGAAGTTTCAAAACTAGGCAAAGACCATAGCTTTTGCAAACATAACTTTAATACAATTGAGATCTTTAAAATGGCTTTCAGATCCATTTGCATTTTTACTGGCTGGATCTATGTTGTAAACAAACCAGTTTATCCATGAGGAATCCTTTTTTATTTTCATTTAATAGTGTCATTCGCATATTTCTGGACATTATGTTTAGCATATAGTGTTACTGCCCTCCAAAGGACAAGAGATTAATTCTTGATTTAGGGAACTTAAAAGTGGCAAAGCTTTATTTTTTGTTGTTCTTTGCATGTGTAAGAGGTTGCTATTCAAGTTCTGATTCTAAGATAATCATTGTTTTGATGATCACAAAGGCAATTTTAGATATCTGAATTTATCTACTTAAATTGAAAATAGGTCAGTTGCTTTGGAGGAGATTCTGAATCTGATACAGGGGACTATTGGAGGTGAGCCATGAGAAAATAATCTGAAGTTATTTACTTATCAAATTATTTAAGCGGCCTAATATCATTTTCATTCTCATTAGGCTATTAATAGAGGGAAGTGGAAAGACTTGGAAGCAAGACCAGAGGATTCGACTTCAGCATGTGGACACTGGAGGTTATTTGCATAGTCATGATAAGAGATACTCTCGGATTGCTGGAGGACAGCAGGAGGTAAGAAACGAATTATAAACTGGGAATCTCTCTCTCTCTGGTTAAGAACTGGAATCCCTTTTATTCAACGACATATTGAAGATGCAGACTCAGTTAAGCAAATTGTATTTTGAATTTTCTGGAAAACTTTAGATTTTCCTGTTTTCACGCTACTGAGTTTCAGGGATAATAATGTTAGTTGCTTGGGATTTGGGGGTAAAATATGTTTACGAAAGTAGCTAAGATGGTCTCCACTCAAGATTTAAGATGAAATTTTGTTTTTTCCTATGGTACAAGCTCAGTTTATTTTTATTTTTCATCTGCAGATTTAGGTAAAGGAATTTTGTAATTTCTGCACTGAGCTTCAGCTTTATTTGTACTCTTTTGTTTGGGTGATGCTGTGTATTAAATTGTTGAAAGGTCAATAATTTTATGCATTAACTGTAATGCTGTATGTTGAATCATACAGGTCTGTGGTGTTCGGGAAAAGCGTGCTGATAACGTGTGGTTGGCAGCAGAGGGCGTGTACCTTCCAGTCACTGAAAGCAAATGAAGTTGATCACCACCACCATAACCATTTTCTTACACTTGTGCAATCAGTATCAATATTTTGTGGCAGATAGAGATGAGCGCCGCACATTTTTGTGATTTTAGGGATTTAGTATATTCTGTTGAACAAGTAATAGATATGGGCAGGAAACCCTAAACCTTATGAATGAAGAATACATGTGCTATGAGCAGTTTCACACTTACACTTTAAAAACCGTTCTTTAGCTTTAATATTATGAGTTTAATATCTATATATAATTTAAAAACTGTAACGGTCTTTATTGTTTGAGTGGTAAACTATATGATTTATTTCTTGGACTAGATTGTGGAACTTATATCAGTTTAGGTAATAAGTTCTCCTCATCAATATTAATAGCAACTACTACATGTGTTTACTTCTGCTTTTATAAGACGAAGATTTGAAGTTTTCAACCAATTATAACTGTGCTCAAGTTAATTGGGTGAGTTTTACCCATAAGGGGCATTTGGCATAATTATTTAGTTAGTTTAATTGTGTTTTACTGGACGGTGGACGCTCTACACGTGCGCGCGCACACTTTCAAGTTTGATGAGGAAAAATTAAACACATCCTATATGCTGGATTAATGTATATAATTTTAATGTAGATTATCCTCCACTCGTTGTTCATGTTTAGTTTGCTTAATTACTTGAGTCGTTTTGTCATCAAAATTGGTATTGATAAAAAAAAAAGCCTACCAAAACTTTCTGAAGGATCAGAACTCCCAGAAGCAGAGTTTAAGTCCGTTTGGTAAAGCGGTGGAGAAGTATTTATGGGCTTATTCACATAAGTCGAGGCAAATATATGAAGGAGATTGTCTCGTTTTGCAGAAAAACACTGTTGAACGTGCTTATGGCTACAAGTCAAGCGTTGCCAAACAAGCACAGTATTTGGTTTGGCAGTGAAATCCTCAGTTTTTGATGCGGTAGTCTACTTGCCAAATCCACTATCCCTTATAAAAGCCAGTGTGAACAAGATCTAGTAGAAGAGGTTAATATCTCACAACGTGATCGATTTAGATTTAAATCTTTACTGAGAGAAGGGTTCATATTTTAGTATCGATAGCGTATTAAATATGATTTTTTTAGAAGTATGCTTTAAAGCAAAAAAAAAAAAGTAGGCTGAGCAAGTATTAGTCAAATAGCTTATCTTTTTGCTTGCAAAACACTGGTATTATCATAGTGGTCCAATGGGGCTCCGCTTAAGGCACAAAAGAGAGAGCACACTGCCACAGCCTTGTATTGTAGTTTGACGATGCTAACAGTACTTTAATTTCCACTAAAAACATTACTTAAAGGGGAAAACAAAGGAAAATGATATTTAATTTCCTCTAAAAAACATTACTTCAAGGGGAAAACAAAGGAACATGATATTAAATGTTCTTTTGGGATTAAGAAAGGGCCTGTAATGTGAATCAAGTTTCCGCCTGAAAAGACAAATATAATGAAACAGAGGAAGTACTAATGTACTAGAGCAAAATGGTTTTCTCAATCTCTAACTCCACCCTTTTTCCTTTTAGGTGAATTCGCAATCTCACTTTTGCTTCTGAATTGCATCTCTTTTCAGTGTGCCACGTTTAGACTGTCTTCTTGCGAAATGCTCTGCTTTAGTGAGTGAATGAAAGAACCATCAGTTTCCAGAGCATACTGGTGGGGCAAACCTGTCCTCTTTATTTATTGCAAATCACCAAACAAGGTCCTATTATTCAATGCTTTAACTCGATTGAATTCTGGTAGTATAGCATACATTTATCCATGAATGGTTCGCTTCCTAACATTCAGAACATGACCTCAACTTACTAACTTCTCTCTTCTTGTTTTTTTTTAAAAATTAAGGCATGCCCTTTGGGGATATGGTCCACAGTGCCCCAAAGAGATCAAATACCACCTTCTCTCAGGAATTCCCACAGCTACATGTGTTTTGTTTTTTATGACAGACACTTCAAACCGCACCTGCAACGATAGCCAACGACTGATGCTTTAGCTATTTTCATCAAGAAACTTGAACCAATGCATTTCATTCTTTTTTTTCGAAAAGAAAAAAAAACTTGTCATTGTGCAAATGGGTCAATCTTTCACGCCTTGATGGATTCTGAATGTCTTGCCAACCAAACTGACCTTCGGCTTGGATCTTGATGGGTTCAAGTTAAGCCAATCAGTATACCCAATAACTTCACACTACGATATTTCACTATGAAAAAGTTAGTAATAGACACAAGTCATTGAGAGAATCACGTCTGTGACATCTCAAAAGTTAGTTGTTATAGTTGGAGAACCCAACGCCTTATAAAATCCTTATTTTTCGTGATGTGAGACTCATATCACCTTCCTTCATAGTTGGTGTCCTAATAAAACTTGCCTCACTGTCTCTCGGTAAGATAATAAGAACAAAGACTCCAGAGTTTACGGAAGTAAACCCCTGGTTGAACAACAAGAATAGAATTATTGTATCTCATTCTCATTGTATTTTGCTGAACGGTCTTGGACTGGCAAGGGAAAACTTGCATTCCATGATAGTGATGCATCGAGTGGTTGTGTAATTACTTAACAAGTTCAAGGCTAGTTCAGTCCTTGTCTATTTAACTCTACGGATAGTATTCATGAGTTGACGAGTGTTGGTAAACATCTGATGTGGGGTCTCTACTTTGTATCTGAGATCATAAAATATTAATGTCGATGCATGGTCGTCCTCTTCCTTTTCTTTTAAAACACCATGAAGCTTAACTTTATTAGCCTAATCTAATAGATACTCGGAATTCAGAATCATTTTTATAAAGCATAGACCATAAAAGAATCACAAATTGTCCATTTTTTATTGCTTTATCAATATTCAAAATTATCCGCAGAGCATATGGTGAGCTAATCATTGAGTTAAAATAATTGTGGTGACAGAGGCTACCCTATGCTGGTAGTGAAGGCTCCAGGCTAATTTTAATTTTGGCAAGTGTGGTTGTTGAAAGCCTGAATTTATCTCCATTAAAAAAATTAATAAAGAGTTGCTTGAACAGCATTTAAATAAGAAAACTACATGATGAAATTGAGGCCTTAATATTTGGCATTTTACAGATATAGGATAGTCCCCACTCGGCAAAAGACATTTATTCAAAGACCAGAGAAGTTGAAACGTATCTCTGGCTCTCCATTGCCCAGTCTGCTACGACAACAATAAAGAACCATTAAAAACGTTCACGCCTGCTCCAACATAAGTATGATCAGGATCGAAGAAGGTATTGTGACTTTGTGGGAATGAATACAACTTTATAAACAGAGTGGCCAATTGGGTTTGGACAGCACTGGAAGGTCTATGAGTTGGCTGAACTTTATTTGAAGGGCAAGAGGTAGGCTAAAGCTTCAATGGTTCCAAGTGATGGTGGTAGGGTTTCAGGCTTGAGCCTGCCTATATACATATAACATCATAACTGTACTTAATGAAGATGCTGCAGAAGTGCAATTTTCAACTTTGTGCCTGATGTGTGGGAATAGCAGAAAGGAAAGGGTAGTGAGGTAATTAGGTTAATAGTGTGTAAATGTCTTTAACCGTCTACGTTACTTGTGCATTTATTATCTCACGGTTTAGAGCATCAACTAGCATTGTTTCAGTTTTTCATTGGTGAAAGGAAGCTCAAATTAGTCCATTGTTGGATAATGGAATACTCTGTTCAAGTGTTTTAGACCTCTGTTTCACCCTAAGGTTTTTGGAAATGGACCGCAATATAATGAAGAGTTGGTGGGTTCATACAGGAGTATCTCAGCTGCAAATACTCTGCGCCAGAAAAATGAATGAGGGAAGAACTGTGATGGTGGTGATCATCATCATCATCGTTTGGTTAGACAAGGAAAGAAGTGGGGTGAATGTAACACACAATTTAAGACATCTTATTTGGCATTTCGTTTGAAAAAATGAAAAGCTTGTTCATCAGTGTTTTTCCGTAAAACGAGATAATCTCCCCCCATATTTACCTTAACTTACGTAAAAGCACTTTTTCACTGCATTTCCATTTGTTTGATTCATCACATGCAAGCGTGTGGGACTTGCTCAAAACCTGCCTTATCTTTTATATAATCCAGCATTTGTTATTTTTTGTTGAGAGAATAGTCTCTGTTATTTTTTTAATATTGAAAATCATCCATGTAAAATATAAAATCCATCGATTTTTCATAAGCCACGGATGGCTCGACTCAAATGTTGCGAAGAAAGCTAGAAGAATATGTTTGGTTAAAATTTTAAGGACTTGATAATTAATAACTGTTAAACATAAAGAAAATATTCAAAATCTATTTTAAAATTAATTTATTCATGCCCATAAATTAAAAAAATATAAAATAAATTGATTTAAACATAAAATAAATTATGCCGCTAGAAGTTTAAAATCTTCTGTAGATTAAAAGTTTTCAAGTGTCTTGACCAAATTTGAACTTTATATAATAATATAATTTTAAGACAAATTATATAACTAGAAGTCTAGAACTCCCCCGCGCATGGTGGAAAAGTAACTTGTAGTAAAATTGCGGGTTAATATCAATTTTTGCTATGAAAATTTTTTGCTCAACACCTGAAAATGTTTATATACAATTTTATCTTAAAAGTTTAAAAATCAAGCAATTTTGCTTAAAACTCGAAAAGTAACTATTTATTAATAGTCAAATTAGATATGCCACATCAGCAACTTTAATTAAAATTAGCAATCAAAATTAATATTCTATAAAGCCAACGGAAACATTGATTTTATATGAAATTTCCAGACCAATAATGTGTATGTTTAGAAACTCCATTGGGAGAAAGGAGTTACAGCCTTCGAGATAGTTTACAGATTTTGAGATAATTTTATTTTGACTTACATGCACCATTAGAAAAAATGAGTTCCCAAACAAGTACAATATTGACATTTCTTAACAGTAAAAATTGGTCCAAAACTGGAGAGAGGGAAAACTCCCTGGAGTTGAACACTCCTTAACAGTAAAAATTGACATTTACCTTAAGGGCCCGTTTGGTTTGATGGAATTGGTCCCCATGGAGATGGAAATGGAATTGATTTCCATCTTCATGTCTGTTTGGTTTGATGGAATTGCTCATGGAATTGATAGAAATCAATTCCATGAACAGTGCAGTTTTGGCTTCCATCACCCATCCCATGGAATTGCCCAAAATTCCATGGAATTCCAGTGTTGTCCCTCCCTCGTCGACCTCATCCCTGACCATAGCCATCCCAGCGACCTCCATCGGCGAGACCGGGACGGCGAGACCCATGACGGCGAGATTTCCTCTGCTTTTTCCTCCTTCGGTTTCGATGCGTCCACGCTCTGCAGATGAAAAGATTTCGACGCGTCCACGCTCTGCAGATCCGTGATGGCATTCTTCTGCAGGTGATGCTGATGTGGTCGTGATGATGCTCTGCAGGCGAGACCCAGGCAAGTGATTCTTCTGCAGATAAGCTTTGAAGATTTCGACGACGATAAGCTTTGAAGATTTTGACGATGATGATGGTGATGGTGATTTCAACGACGATGACGACAATGAAGCTCTGCAAATGAGGATTTTGATGACGACTATGAAGCTCTACAGGTGAAGATTTCGACGACGACGATTTCGACCTGATAAAGAATTTTTTTTAAAACAAGATTTTTTTAATTAGAAGGGCTTTTAGGTCTTTTCATCCAAAAATCATACCTCATTTCCATGACATACCAAACATACTTTTAAAGCCCATTTCCAT
>JANTPZ010015637.1:0-10428 GCA_025593235.1 Vachellia pachyceras | reverse complement strand
TTGATTATGAGCCAAAGAGAGGTTTTTGGTAAATTTTAAGAAGAGATGGTTTTCAAAGCTAAAGGGTTCCAATGACCCTGAAAACTGACCTGTTTCAAATGGCAATTAAAAATAGCAAAGGAGCTCCGATTGAGCTGAAAATTTCTAGTTAAATACTACACATCCGAAGCTTTAAAATGATATAAAGTTTTCAGAATTTGGATGTGTACTTTAAGAGATATGATTTTCCAAAGTTAAGGGAAAAACTGAAAAAACTGTCAGTGACCACTTGGACATTGCCACGGTTTTGGAATAAACTGATTCAAATGGGCAAGGACTGGAACCAATAAGTATTTTTTTCCCTATAGATCACTTAATAAGCTAAATTTATAAATTGAAACAACTCCATTTCGAGTTTTATAGAATTAATTATGAATTTTCAAAGTTGGGCCAGAAATCTAGAAAATGGGCAAGTGAACAGTAACAACGTTTTTAAGAAAAAGAAAAATTTTCAAGTTCACTAAAAAGGCCAAATTGAGTTATCCAAGGCCCAAGAGTAGTTCATAAGTGATCTAAAATAAGAAAATATAGGAGAAAAATAGGAGGTGTCACATAGACCGCATGTGATAAAAACGGTTTAGAAAGTTAGCTTTTTAAACCGCATAACAAGGTATGGTTTACCATACTTCTTAAGTGCGGTGTAAAAAGTATACGATGTTATTTCCTAAAGAAACATATTTCCACTTTCTCATTCGAATGAGGACTACATCATTCAAATAAGTGCCTCATCTTCATTAAGGTATAAATTTGGACTTCTTGATTCCAATGATCCATATGTCATTCAAATGACTGCATCATCTAAATTGCATGTAATAAAAATGGTGTAGAAAGTTAGCTTTCTAAACCACATGTGATAAGAACGGTTTAGAAAGTTCACTTTCTAAACCATATACAAAAGGTACAGTTTAGAAAGTTCTCTTACTCATTCGAATGAGGTCTACGTCATTCGAATGACAATCTCATCTTCAAGGTACACATTTTGCACTTAGTCATTCGAATGAATACCTCATTCATTCAAATGAGCATGCCTCAACGTTGATTTCTCCAAATAAAGTACACTTTGAACCTGCCCCTCAAAAACATTTTTGTTTTCCCTCTCAATTCTTTTAGAAAAGTCCTTTAAATCCCACATAAATAATTTAATCACTGAAAATCATATAATAATTTAACAGCACACAACATGTGTTATCATTTTTTTTTGCATTAGATTTTATCATTTATGTATCCTAGGCCCGCTCTAGCTTTCATTTAATATATGGTTCGTATTATGTTCCCCCAAGAACTTTGGTGTGATTCCCCCCTTTTGGGTTTTGTTTGGAAACTCACATGTCCTATATTGCCTGGTGATACTATTTTTTCTTCCTAAATGGCTTTTTTATTTATTGTTTTAATCATTTAAATTAAAACATTTGAAAATCGAGTTTGACAGTAGATTCTGTTGGCCTGGCTCAAGTGCATGAAGCTCAGTTAGCACAGTACAACTACATACTGATGGTTGGAGAGGAGGAAGCTAACACCAGACAAGTTTTTACTATCTCTTATGCTGCCTAATAGATTGATCCTTGATAATATAAATATTGAGTTTGCTAGCTATTTTCTTTCAGCATGCCATAACATTCTCAAAGCAATGCACAGTTAAATAAAGGAGCTGACTGGGTTCGGTAACCTTGATCCTGTTTGACCGATTCAGGTCACCCAGCCCCGAAACTGTGCATTTCACCTGGGTGCAATTAAAATGACGTCATTTTGGGGTAACCTTCCTCCTAGGGTTGGGTATACCTGACCCATTTTTGCAGTTCCTTGAGTTTCATTGGCACCAACAGAGCTCTACGCCTTGGTCTCGTGAGGTAAAAAGCTCTAAGAATCTTCCAACTAATAGCCTCTTTGTGATTTCCTTCTGGTTGTGTATGATTGCTATTTCTGGAACTTCCGTTGAGCTGAATGAGTTTTCATATGCCTCTTGATATGCAATTTCAATCATGATCCCTGAAATATGTGATTATAGCTTGCATGATATATTGAATTTAAAAGAGGCTGTGATTGCCATACTCTTTTCAAAGGTTATTGAGGACTCCTTTCAAGATTGGGATGTCTTGGGGGGTATATGCTATTAATTTGGGTTTAAATGGCGGTTCATTTTTTCATTTCATAGCAATATTTGATAGAGTAATGAGGTTCTGGAAGTTCATTAGCAAGCTAAGTTTATTTGTAGCAATCAGATGGGCTATGCTGGAGATTAAGGATGATTTAAGGTGGGTACCTCCTGGTTGTTTTTGGTGTTGAACGCTTGTAGCTTTTCAATTTCTGCCATCTCGTTACTTTTCTGTTTTTGTATGTTTTGTTTACCCCAAGTTTGAGGTGTACTGGTTTATCTTTATAATATAATGCCTATTCTGACAAAAAAAAAAAAAGAAGAAGCTATTTTGGGATACCCTTAGCAAGCCATTTGTGAAATCACAATGTCGATAGAAGTTACCTGTGCTAAGGTTTAGAGAATTGAGAATACGCTTTATAAAATAAAATGACCAAAAAAAAAAGCTTTAAAAACCAATTTATTCACATAGTTTAAAAGATACAGCTTTTTTTTATAAATCATCCGGTATCATGTGGTCATTGCCCGCCCCAGACTAATACGGACCCCTCGCGAGGAGACCTTACGGTGGTAGCGAAGTACCGATGGAACAAACTCTTTGAGATTGCGTTAATTACCGCAGCTGTCACTCTCTAGGGTTCGAACCCTCGCCTTGATGAATGCTGGTAGTAGCCTTTACCAACTCTACTAAGAGCTGGTAGTTTAAAAGATACAATTATAAACTTCGGATCTGGTTGCAACGGACTAATACAAGAAATTTTTTTTGGTACACACAAATACAAGAAAATTGTTGCTGCAGGTACAAGACAACAAGCCCAAGTTTAAAGGACTCACAGCCCAAACTAAGAGAACTAGCTAATTTGCAAATCCAGACACAAAATTCGTTTATAAACTCTCTTTAAATTTAGAGATATACCTTGATTTTAACGAGTTTTGGTATCCAATCCATTGATTTTATTTTTTTGTTAAAAATGGTTTTTTATTTTATTAATTAGAATTAAGAGATTTTAAAATTAGGTAATTTCACAAAAAATTTAAACCTGTGTTGAATTTACAGCACTAATAGAATCATTTCGTAATCCTGATATGAGATTTACATATTTCAAGAGAATTGTCCAGTCATCCTTGACAAAAGAAAAAGGAAAATTAAAGGGACAAAATCATGATGCTTCAATTTAAAAAAAAAAAACCTTCTTAGAGAGGACATTAATGTTATTTTTGCCTTGAAATACTATGTATATGTGTGCTTGTAACCGGAGAAGAAATTGAAGTAATTAATGAGATGGACGATGGTCTCTATTCTTAAATGAGAATCCATCAGTCTGATGAACCTCATTACCATGTTGCTGGGTCCTTACGGGAGGCAATTCCGTTGGAGAGGAAGTAGGGATCATCTGAATCTCATGCCCATCCATTGCAGGGAAGGCTGCGACTTCCTCCACATCCCATCGTTCATTATTATCAAATCCTCCGGTGCTGTCGCTTCGTGCTCCAGCGTGCATGTGAAGAAGATGAACAGGGGACATGCCGTGGGTTGGCGTCGCAGGGTAACTTGATAAGGGCGTGTTTGGCCCCGAGTGTCTGCTGTACTCTTTAACGTGTTTCCTCGCTTTGTGGTGCCAGTTCTTAAGTGCTGCTCCCACCCTCTCGTTGAATATTGTCGGCTTCATCTTCGATCCCATCTGCCATTAATTATATATATAGATATTCCATTAATTATATCTATATAGACAAAGTTTTGGGTTAAAAAAGCATTCGTTGATCCCAAAGCGTATATAGATATATATATTATATATCTCTTACTTCTGTGACGAGAGCGTAAAGAGGCAAAGTCACGTAGCTGCATAGAACTTGTATGACAACCCTGAATATAGAAGCAAACAAATTAACAAAGCAGAATTAGATATTCACATGAAGCCGATAATACATATACATACATGTGTGTGTGTGTGTGTGTGTTTAAATACCCCATTGTAAGTCTTATGACGATATTTTCGATTTCTCTGTGGAAGCATGACCGTATGCCGAATGCGTACTGCATGTGATCAAACACAAATGAATTAGCGAGCGCATGGGTAAATAACAAGTTGATAATCAAGTCATATATAAATTAATATCACACACAGTCTTTTTTTGCCTTTCCTTCTAGCTACCTTAATTGCTTGCTATTATATATAGATAATATATATATCGATCATCAGGCCCATTTATCTAAAATATTCTTGAGGATTGAGAGGACGGAGGAGACACTTACAGAAGTGTAGGCGAAAAATGCGAGTTGAAATGCATTCTGCAGAAACATACATAACGGAAGATAATATATACATACATATATATAATATTGAAATGCATTATTGGAATGTGCTTGATATATATACATATATATATTGGGAGCTACCTGAAAGATAACGAAATGGATGAGACTGAGAAGGAAGCGAGGGCGATTGAACCAGAAGAGGTCATCGCCGGGCTCCACCACCGGCGCCCCCTTCACTACTTCTCCTCTTTCTGCGATCCTCAGTCCCATCTGTGTTATTATCATTTCCAGCTTTGCTCCCACCACCAATATTATCTACACTTTCAATTACTTAATTATATATCTTATTTGAAATAAAATACTATCATCTCCAGAAGGGCGGTCATTAAAATCAAATGTACTGGCTAGTATAAGTGCTCACAATCAATGGGATAAATGGAAGCCAATAGTAAGGGAACCATCCTGTCCAACAAGGTCAATTATATATACTCATTAGAATATAAACATATGTATAGAAGCTTAATTATATGTCTAGAGTGGTAGCTTACCATGAGTATTTGTCAGCAACACCAACACAGCAAAGAGCCATATGATTGGGCTGCAAATCAGCTTACCAAAATTTTAAGCTTCATTAATTAGCTGGTAAAAGAGAGTGAATGTACATAATTTGCAGGTGGATAATAATTAATGATTAATAATTGTTACATATACATACCTTATTCCAACGACAACCTTAAAGTCTTCATCAAGTGATCTTTGGATATACTTCGGGAAATCAAATTTTGCGTCACTCCCAGGAGCCAAATGTGCCTATATATATATACATACACATATATAATTCAGCATAATATAATTACACAACTTTATTATATAGGTTTGTGTTACCCTGTTTGAGAATCAAGTATATAAATAAGGCTTAATTAATTTACCGCGATAAATCCGTGCCTAAGTGCCATATAATCAACCTTGGTCACTGATCCATAAAATTGCCTGAAGAAACTTACCTGATCATCATGTAAAATAAGCACAACACAATTTATTAATTAATAATGTCCACATAAAAAAATCAATTCCCAGGAAAATATTTTTGTTATTTCATAATTAAGAAATTCCTGACTTACAATCCATAAGGAAATTGATGATTTACTCCATTTGTGTAAATGCCTTCGCCCAAATGTGGTGTCTCTCGTAAACCTGAACCTCTCTGGATCTGCATTAGATACACATGTAACTCATCAGTCATCATATATATATGTGTGTGTGTGTGTGTGTATGGTAATAATTGGTCATAAATCAAAGGACAACAAAAACAAAAGTTAAATTCTAATTTTATAATTTTAATTGCCGATTTTATTGAAATGATTAATTAAATTTATATCTCGTCTATATATTTTCAAGAATGCGCACACATTTTTTTCTATCATAAATAACTCACGTATCTACAATACAAGGTTCAAGACTCACAAGTAAAATTCTCATACTTGAAAAAATCTTAAAAAGACGCGCACTTCAACTTGATCTTTTTTGTTTCCAACTAAAATATCTTCCACCAAACAAACAAAACAGAGGGGTTTGTTTTTTCTTTACCCTAGCTATTAATTCATGAAATTCAAGTAGTCAAACATCTACACCTTCAACGTGGGATTGAAACATTAATTGTTGACTTCTTGACAATTTTATTATCGTTTCAATTATTTTTCTATAGGCGCCTATGATTTTTTATGGAGAATTACCCAGAGGTCCCAAGCAGGAAAATGTGCTACAAAATGGTCCCAAGAGGTTGCTAATGACAAGTCAAGAAACGCAATTTACAAGTGAAGTAACTACCATTTACAACCTCTTGGGACCATTTTGTAACGCATTCCCTTACTTGAAACCTCTGGGTAATTCTCCCCTTTTTTTTGAAACAATTATATGTCGAGTATTAAATATAATGCCTTCTTCTAACAAAGATCCAAACATTGGTTCGTTCATTATATTGCAAAAAAATCAACCCCTTCTTTTAGACGTAGCCTAATCATTTCAATGTCATATAGAAGGCATGCGAAACTATGAGAGTAACGTTCCAAATTGGGCGAGTTAGTGTAGTCACTTTCGCAGTTAGTACTCGTTGCTGTCACTTTGCCAGTTATTGGCCAAGTGGCATGCTATATACTTTAGTTAGGTATTCATATTAAATACTTGCTTAAAACTATCCGATTATAAAGTTTTATGATTGACATGTAAGTTGAAGGTTTCGAGTATCTGTCACTGTATGTTTGACACAAAGGGTTAACCAACATGGTAAAGAGATTTCATCGTTTATAAAATGAAAGAAGCAGAGTTTTGAGCTCTATTTATATGTATTTTTTGTTTTTATAAATCAGGAAATATCATTCATTATTTGAAATGGAAAGCTTATTACCATTTGAAAATTGATGTTCAGGAGATTTGGCATCTTCCTCCCATTTCTTCCACTTTCTCATCTGCATACATTTTTTTTTATATATGAGGATCAAATATTATAAATATCCATTATTGAGTCAAACAAATTAAGAACTTGAAACAATTAATTGAAAAAAATTAATAATATTAAAAGAGTTACCTTGTATCTACCCAAAGCGAAGGTAATAATGCACTGAAGGATATGGAATAGTGCAAGCACAAATATGAATATGTGTAGCTGATGAATGGCATATGCAGACACAAACCCCACTTTATCCTGCAAATATATACATATAGATATCGCAGATATAAGAATACTATAATTAGTAAAAAAGATTAGGAGAGCTTAAAATCTGTATCTTATTTATCAGATACAAGTACATGTATTTATTTTTAAGCGTTTTATAAGAGATGAATAAAAGTACGTGAATTTCTAGTCGGTAGGAAAGGAAAGGTAAGGGAAAGGGGGAAGGAATTGCCTTTCCGCATTTGTTTTTCCCCTTGGCTGCGAGGGAACGGCGAGGGGTGGAATCGGAGATATTGCGCGATTTGACGAATTTGCCCTTGAGATCGTAAGAAGACGCAGCGCAGGGCCGCCACGTGTTTGCGACTGTCCTTGAAATGCACATATTGGATATGCTTGTTTGGAGCACCGTTAGCAGAAAGGATATGAATCCCAGCAGCATCAGCTCTATAGATCATTCCACACCACAATTTATTTCAATTTCAACAATTCACTTTGCGTCATACATTATATAGAGATAGATATATTAAAAAACAGAAAAAGAAAATTATTGTGAACGAAAAAAAATCCACAGCTGTAATGATATTATTAGAAAGGAACATACTTTTTAATTACATCATATTCATTATATAATTAATTATGTCAGGTTCTCTTATCATGTATCCTATTTTCTTTATATTGATTTATAATTAAATAATAATATTTTAAAAATTATACGTAATTGGAGAAGCTGATATATGAAGAAGTTGACATAGGTATTTTCTATTATAAAAGTCAAGCTTACAGAATTACGTGATAACCTCTAGTTTTTAGATGCGACCTTGAAAACAGTACAGCCTTCAATTCAGTCAGTAAACTTTCTACCATGGATCACTTTCTACCATAAAATACGTCTTTGGCACGTAATGTCTATTTATGTCCGTTCCTACTATAAATCATAAATAAATAGACACATCATATTTATGATGGTTTGATGCAGCAGGACCAGGAAGTTGTCAGATCTAATTAATTTGGCTATAGATGAGTCATCATGTCGACAAATCTTGTATATTTTGTTTTATTTTGTTCAAAGGGTGAAAAAATAGCATTTTTTTTCGGAAAATATCAGTAGGAGAGTAAACAATCAAGTAAACAATCTTGTGTGTGTGTGAGAAGAGAAAAGGCATGGCAAAAAAATGTGAGGAGAAAAGGTACCTTATCCAGATATATAAGAATATTTAAAAACATAATGATGAGCGCCTGAGAAATACATATGGGCATGATATATATATATTTATATATATACATATTTGTGAAAAACAGAAAGCTAGGAAAGAAAGGAGAAGAACTGTGTGTTTTTTGGTTTGTACCTTCTTTGAACTTTTCAAGGGCTTCTTGAAGAGTACGCTTGTGCCTCTTCTCTAACCACTGCAATATAATCACACATACAAAACATCATCGTTTATATATATATATATGAGTTGCAGAACAAGAAAAATCAAAGAACAGGCATATATATATATATATGTAGATCAAGTGAATAATAATTTGAGAGAGATGAGGTTAATACTTTGGCAATAGCGTGGATGATGCGTTCGATGAAGATGGAAATGGCCAGCAACACAAAGCACACCACAGAGACGGCCCACGTCGCCGTTTCCAGCAACTCCCTCTCATCTTCAGTTTTCTCATCCATTTTTTGACTCTCTCTCTCTCTGGATCTCTACAGATCAAGTTTGAATATGTGTGTGTGTGTGTGTGTCTGAGTCTGTGTGTGTGTGGGTGGGCGCGGCTAAGAGCAGAGGGGGCTGTGATAGATGAACAAGAAGAGGAAGAAGAAGATGAGTTTGTGAGCAAGAGTTTGTGAAACGCTTGTTCTATTTGGGTTTATATAAACAAGGGAGTGTGGAAATAATTAACGAATCACTTTGACTTTTCGTTCAGACCCTTCCGAAATCCCATCATTAATTAATGTATATTAGCTAACACACTCTTCCTCTTTAAAAATCTAATAATGCAATCATTCTATATGTAGTTCTTAATTAATATGATAGATTTTGTTAGTTACTAATTTTAAGACATAAAAAGATATTTTGTTTTTTTGTGTTTGTGTTCCTCTATTCCTACTAATTTTTGAATAAAATTAGAAAGATGAAACATGAAAAGAAGTGAAGAAAATCTAAATCTAACATCATTAGTCTCAAATAATATTTGTTGGTTATTTTAAAAATTCAAACTTAATATGCTTGCATTTAACAATATTTTATCAAGATTTAAAATTTTAAAAATTAAACTCAAAAAATAATATTAACTCCTATCTTTAATATAAGATTTAATTTGTAATGCAATATGCATATAAACTATATTTTGCTTTTATATTAAGGAGATCATGTAAATAGCGCAAAGAGGAGGTTTATAATAATAGATCAGCAAGAGATCCAAATCACATACCATCAAAAAAATCAGAGATAGAGAGGGGGGAATCCAAATCACATCAAGATGTCGTCCCAAACAGGAGGATGATAACGTTGAAAATGTTGTTGGACTTATCTGTAATAATATTTACGAAAGTTAAACGTAGATTTAAAAGTATTTTTTTATAAAATGAGATAATATTCTCCACATGTTTACCTTGGATTGTGTAAAAGTACTTTTCTACTGCGTTTTCAAATAGGCATGTTGCCTAATTGTCTTTGAAATTGTGTGAATATTATGCTTTGAAGATGTTGAACCTGTTTGGAAAAGCAGTAAATAAGTGTTTTTACATTTTAAGAGATAAATACGTAAAGTACATTATCTTAATTTACAGAAAAACATGGTTGACTCCCCCAAACAAGCACATTTAAGCCTCCAACCCCCAAACAAATTGGATTTTTTTTTGGACCAGTACCAAACAAATTGAATAAGTAAATGAAGAAGACCTCTTTGAATATTTCATCAACAAGTTATGGCAAAATAAAAGTTTGTTCTGATTATTTCAAACGATATATATAGTTTCCTTAAGCAATTGACCTATTCTAACTTCTTTTTTTCTGTGTCGCTTGAACTTATTTCCTATTTTCTGGAAATGAAAATCAAATAATGATGATGGATTATTCAACCTCATGTAAGCTAAACCTGACTACCTTTTTTCTGGTAAATAATTAGAAACTAATTATAGCTTACTACGTTCATTATTCTATACATCCCTTGTTCTTGCTTGAGACATAATTCATAAGTTCATTTTGTTGTCTGACTTCAGACTATTTAATAAATTCACACGTCAAAAATGAAGAAGACCATTTTCTGGTAAAATGTTTTATTATGATGATGATTAAAAAAAATCCAAACCCAATATAAAAATATTTACCGTGGTGGAAAAGTTACATTTCCAATATTTAAATGCCAACTATA
>JANTPZ010015635.1:0-11263 GCA_025593235.1 Vachellia pachyceras | reverse complement strand
ACATACGAGCTGCCATCAGGGAAAATGTAGCTGACCCATTGGAGGAATTCCTCAATCCTATCCAACTCTTCAATTACGGCCTTGCGGGTAGATATGTCAAAATGGTTATCGGGTATGGCAGGATTGTACTTCCGAAATGACACATAAAATGGCGCAATGGGTGGTTTCCTTCCAGCAGCAAGCTCCTCCCGCACCCGTTCCACCAATTTCCAATGGACCATCCACCCAAAACTCCCCCAAGTCTTCTTCCCTCCAATTCTCAGGGTCTTTGGGAAATCAAAAGGGTCAGACTGTTCCAAAATCTCTTTGTCCTCCTCTTCGCGCAACGTCTTCGATCGCTTGCTGTCGAGAACTTCCGAGAACAGCTCAAATTTCGCCTAGGGAGTGTTCTCCAATTGGGGTTTTCCCTCTCGGGATCGTCGGTAGGCCAGAGCGTCGCGAACTTCATCTCCTTCCTCATAATCTCCTTCATATGACGAGTCATACGAGGACTCCGACTCCGACTCCGACTCCGCATCCGAATCATTGTCAGTGTCTTCAGAAGAGAGGGTAAGGGCGCATTTGAGTCTTGTTGCTGGCCAGTTCTCTTGGCTTCTTCTCGTGTGAGTGTGAGTCGGTGGCATTATTAGCGGAGCCTCCTTTGGCCATGTCCCGCCAGTAGCAGTAGCTGCGGAAGAAGAAGGTAAGCGAGTGAAACCCAAGTAGAATCAGCGACACTTTCGATACGCTAGACTTGCACTCCAACTGCATCTGATTCAGTCCAACCATACGATGTTTTTCTCTGAAATTATAAAATATAATAATATAAATATATTTTTCTTGGTTTTATAAAAGAGAACAAAGCATTGAAGCAGTAGAGGAACTAATTAAGGAGAGAGTTACTATTGCTTTCTTATAAGTAATGGATTCCAGAAGAAGAAGAGAGTTTACTTTTTTCCTGTCACATAGGAGCAAATGGCACCTCGCATGCATGGCCTTTCCACTTGAAGCGATTCAAGCATGTCCTTTTTTAGTCAGCGAGAATATTGTTTGAATTATTTCGCAAAAACCTACGCTTATTCAGTGTTTAGGTTTTTTTTTTCACAACAAACATCATGCCATAAAATGATAATCAGTTTAATATTTAAATACAACGTCGTTAATACAGATGACCGTTATATACGATCCAATACGCCCATAAAATTCATAGGAAAGGCATAACATTTACAAATTATAAACTGTTGAGCATACTACCTGACTTGAGCTTTTGTTACCAAGTTCTCCAACAATAACACAAAGTACAACGTTGTATTTCTAAATTCTTAGGAGCAATATTTTCAAGCGATGCTCCTATATCACAGGACTTATATAACACCGGAGGGAGACTGTAAAGACTTGTCATAATCAATGCGGTATCCTGTTAATTGGTAATGAGAGAAATAGTGATAGGTACACTTGGGGGAATTTTCAATATAACATTTAAACTCAGATATGAACCAAGGAATTATATGTCTAACCGAAATATTTCCTTGGGAAAAATTAATTAATATGCTAAATGCTTGACGAAAGCCATAGAGTAGGCGGGTAGGCATGAAACCAGCAGCTTCCTTCTTAGGCTCCCAGACATTACGAAACAAGTGTTGGTAAACAGCTTTTGTGCGTGTCTAAGAATTTGGTGGGTGATTAATTTTATTAAGGTAAGTATATAATAGAAATTTTATTTCGATTTACCTGTAATATCGTTCAAGTATACAAACCAATCAAGCACATTAGGTTTTATTTCCTGTGAATGTAAAGAACATTCTTGAAGGGTTTATCCTTAATTGTACTCCATAATACCGATTTCGTGTCAATGTCAAAGCAGTCTTGGAGAGTCATCCCTGATTAAACAACCAAGACATGGCACCATTTAAAAGAAAACGCAAAAACATATGTATTCGTATCTTCTTCAAATGGTTTCAATTTACAAACTCAAACAGTTTGCCACGAAATACATCACCACCTTCACATCTCTGCAACTAAGCAATTGATCTGCCATTGCCATTTCAATTCGCATACCTTAATCCATACGCCTCGCCGTTTTACTTCATCAGCTCATCGCTCACGAACCCAGGAATCGTTTCTTAGAAGCTCTCGCGGCGGTGCCCGAGCGTCTCAACGGCTCCACCACCGAGTCTCTGAACCTAAACGGCAACGCCTGGCTCCTCCCTCTCTTTGACCTCACCACAGGCGACCTGGCCTTCACTTCGTCGCATAAATCCACCACCACCCATCTCTGCTTCTGCTTCTTCTCCTCTACGTTCCTGCTCCCAGCTCTCAATCCGAACCCCACCTCTCTCTCTCCATCCGGCTGCTCAAACACCAGTTTAGCGGCTTCGATAAGCAAGTCCAAGCAATTATCATGGCTCGCCGTTGTATGATCCCCTCCAAACGGCACCGTTTCACGCCCTTCCTCCTCGGGTTTTTTCTCTTCTCGATCCTCGTCGATCCGCTCCTTCAATCTCGTCTCCTTGGCACAGGAGACTTCGGCGCTGCCGTGGCCGCCGCTGGTTCCTTCAACGCGGGAGGAATCGCTCGCAGAGCATTGAAATTCTGCGCTATCGAATGGTGGGCGGAATTCGAGGTTGCAATCAACATCAGTGGCTCTGGTGGTCGGAGAAGAGTTGAAGGAGGAGGGATCGTGTTTTGGAGTGACACAAGGTTGTTGTTGAGAGGGAGGCACGGATGAAATCACATGCAGAATCCTGAAGAAGCACATTTGAGCCTTGGAATAGCCATGGCGGGAGCAAGAATTGCGTACCTGGTAGGAAGCCATGCTTGCTTGAGGCATTAAAAGGAAAAGGTGTTGTTCTTCAGCAGCGTTAGAAGAAGCTGCCTCCTACAGAACCGGACCCATTGGAAGACGCAACGAGACGATGGAGGCAAGCCAGAGCGAGAGGGGCAGCGAAAGCAGAGGGACAAACCAGAGCTACGGCTTTACGGCCATGGCTCATAAATTAACCTTTGGGCTTTTCCAAAGAATTCCTTTTCTTCTAAAATATCAAAAAGTAATAATTTTTTTTTGGGTATTTGGAACCACTTCTTCTTTGTATTCCTCTAGCTTGGATGACGTGGCATGTTGGTTGCCCACGTCATACGATACGTGGCAATGCATTACAATTGCGCATCTTTTGACCGACCAATAAAAAGTCTTCCTTTCTCTTGTATGTATAGTTCGGTGCCAAGTGTGCGGCTTCAAAGTTACTTTTTCTTTATCCTAAACGCATCATCTGTACTAGCAGCACTAAGGGAGTATTTGCTCGACCACGACGTGAAGTAATATCTTTATGTTAACGTAATGTTTAAGGCATATAAATATCATAGTATTAAGCAACATATATTAATACCAAACAAGTATAGGATCGGAGAAATGCTACCTTTTAAATTGCACCACACAAAGTCTGGTTAACTTTTTGCTTAGCACGTGTATAAGATAAATCCATTTGAAATATTATTGAACATTTCTTTTCATCATGTTATAATAAATCAATCCCTTATGTAAGATATAATCTTATAATATAAATGGATATCTTGAGTAGGCTCTCCCTGGTTTCCTTTTTTTTTTGTGCAAAAAAAAAGTTCAGATGAGATAAATTGATTTGCGGCTTGTTAAGAACAATGCATACCTTCAAATTTAAAAAATATTTATAGAGGTATTTATAAATTATAAATTCATTAATAAATAGCTGCTCAAGACAGTTAAAATTGAATTCACAATAAACCAATTAAATGACTTTCATTTTGGATTGGTTACATTGCAATAAGCAAGGACCGGGAGAGGTGGAGAGGAGGAAGGGCCATGGAGGAAACAGAGAGCTGCTTGACTTGCTAATAGCTGCTTCGCTGTCTACCATTTAGAGCCAAGCACCTGTCTCTCCCGACAAGTCTTGTCGACCTATTTACCATCCACGTGTCTCTCCCTCGCTTGCCGACGGTTCTTTTCCAGATTTTGGTTAATTTCCAGTACTGCTCACGACCATGCTTGTTAAAATGCCGCCCTCCCTCCCCACTACTTAATCCTGGATAATGGTGCTGCTTCCCAGTAAACACTTTAGGAGATGCAGTTCTACTCATGTTGTGATGTGTACGTCACTTCTTACTCAGATAGATTAATTGTATCCAATATAAAATACCGAATATACATAAAATGGGCTCAGTCTGTTAGTTGAGACGGGTTCGGATTCCATTTGGTGGGCTGCGTAAGCCCAAACATGGTGGACTGATAAAAAGGGGTTAGCATTTGGCTTGACCGGCTAGCTCTTTTTTTTTATTTTTAAAAATAAAACGTTTTATATTTTTTAATAGGAAGGAGATTATGTTCCAATAGTTTCAAATATTGTTTCAAATCTTGTTATTTCGTTTTAAATGCGTACTTGCTTTGGAGACTATTGATTATGTATTATATTTTTGTAATGTAGACATTGTTGATTTTGTTTTTCTTTAGAGATGTATTGTATTTTCCTTTCGAATGATCAAATGGTCCTGGTAAATTTTATATAACTTTGTTGTCTTATTTTTAAAAAAATTAGCAAAAAATAATATAAAGTGACTTTAAAATAATATGGCAGGCTGCCTAAATAGTAGCCCATATAAGGTCGGGTCAAATCTGTTTGATCCGTGAGTTGAGGCAGGTATTACCAGTAACTGGTGATGCCACTCCTATCCTTACCAATCTTGGCTTATCAAGCTCATCCAATCAACGCCGAACACGTGGCTCTTAAGCTTCATTAATCTTATGCCTCATTTGGTATGGTGGAAATGGAATTGAAATTTAATTCCATGATGTTAGCATATTTGGTATGATGGAATTACAATTACATATGGAATTCAATTCCACCTAAATACCCAATTTCAATTTCATACCCAAACCTATGGAATTCATTTGGGTTCCATGAAATCCATTTTGTTGGACCCAAATATCCTCCCTTATGTAAAATAGTCCTTTTTTTGGTTACATTTCAACAACAAAATCAAAATTCATAAAAAAGATATGGATTCCATCTTCATTTCCATGACATACCAAACATACTTTTAAACCCTATTTCCATTTACATTTCAATATCCATTTTCATATCCATCAAAATGAATTCTGCGTACCAAACAAGCCCTGGTGATGGTGCCGGGTGATCCTCCATAACCCAAAAAAAGAGGTTCCTTACCCGCTTGCCACCACTTCCTGGATGCGGGCACCGCCCTTGAAAGAAGATGATTAAACGCAAGACAACTGTTTACCGTAAATATATTTAGGGAAAATGAGTGTGTATTTAGAAATCCATTAGCATAATGATTTTACGCAAGTTGAGATAAGTATGTGAGAGGAGTTTTGTCTCAACTTGTGTATAACATGATTTCAAAGTGAGACCCAAACAAACACTTAATCTTTTGATAATCAACTTTTGACCCAATTGTAATTCAGTGCTTAAACTTTAACTCACTACAACTCAGATCTCATAATCTTAACCATTTAATAATTTAGTTTCCAACCTTTAATTATATATAATATATTTTCTAAAATATAGGGATTAAATTATAAAATGGTTAAAACTATAGGAATCGAGTTGCAGTGCCTCGAAGTTTAAGAATTGAGTCACAGCCAAATTGAAACTACATGAACTGAGTTGCACAAAGGGCTTGTTTGGAAGCTATTTTGAAAATAGCTTTTACAGATTTCGAAGCAAAACCTAAGTTTTGGAGAATATATTTTGGAAAATAACTTTTACAGATTTCGAGATAAAACATAGGTTTTGAAAAATGATTTATGTTTGGAAAGTTATTAACTTTTATGGATTCCGAGATAAAAAAGTGGGTAGGAAAGATGAAAGAGAATGAATGAAAAGTAGGAAAAAGGAAAGAGAAAGAAGGAAAAAATAAGAAAGAGGAAAGATAGTGAAGGGAAAAAGAAAGAGAAAGAAGCAAAAAATAAGAAAAAAAAGGAAAAAGAGGTAAAAGTAGGAGAGAGAAAACCTAGATTTCAAATCGACATTTTGTAACCAAATTAGCTTTTCAAAAAAAATTTATATTTGGACATAATCTAGGTTTTAAAACCAAACCTAGGCTTCAAAAAGTAATGATAAATAAGCTCAAAAAGTTAAAATTCAAGAACTGAATTATAAACGAGTATTGAGGGGCAAAAAGACTAATGCTGCCATATTATATTTATATATTGGAAAATAAACTTTCCGTGCAACGTGCAATGCATATGGGGTTTGTTCTGTTTTTAGGATAACATTTTTAATTTGATTTTTAACTACTGGAGGTTAAAACTTAAAAGACTAATTTGTGTGTTTATTTATATTTTTTAAAATGAAAAATAATTAAAATATGAAGAAAAAGCATACACAAATGGATGGGGAAATAAGCACTTCTTCAATGTTCAGCCAGTTTCAAATTTATATAGATGTTAAGTTTGTTTTGTCAAACTAAGTGAATATTAACTTTTAAAATATGTATTTAAAACCAATAAAATATGTATTAAATTTTAAAATATTAAATTTTACATTTATTAAAAAATATTAAATTTTTTTAATAAATTTAAAATATTAAATTTATTTAGATGTTAGTATTAAAATATGTATTAAAAAAAATTTAAAATACCCGCCGGGGGTTAGGATTTGCAAAATCTGTTGAGGGACAACAAAAACCAATGAAAGGAGAGGTGGACATGAAATCAACCTGGGCTGTTCCTCCAGAAATGGAGGCCCAATGTTTACATTTCATAGACCTTCTTATATAAGGCCCCTTTCTTCCAAGGCAGACACCAAGAGCATCAGCTAAATTTGAATCTATTGTGGGCCTCTTCCTTCCTTTTTTTTTTTCTATTGCTCTCTCTTTAAAAAAAACGTCTTTTTACTAACAATCCTTGAAATTTTTCCACAGTCCAAAAGGTAGTGATTCAAATTTTATTGCTAACATGAGAATTTCATCGGTGGGCGATCAATAAATGTTCTCTAAATTTATAAGCATGTCCTAGCACTCTGTTTGATATTCACCTGACAGGGAGACAGGGGTATGACTTATAAGGTTGTAATATTAATTAGGGAAATTTTCATTCAGGTTTTAAATAGAAGAATTAATGAACAAAAGGTCATAAGGATTTACAGAATTACCATCAGGTCCCAGGCGAAGCTAGTGAGGTTGTTAACGAAGGCTGATGAGGTTGTTAATAACAACATAACTATCTACTCCTGGGATCTGATAGTAAAATTTATGAATTTTTATAACCTTTTATTAATTAATTCTTTTATTTAAGATCTGATTTATTAATTAATGTTAGCATATCATCCACGATGGAGATGGACATTGTGGTTTATACGAGATTCTGTTTCACCATCACATGGTGGTTTCATATTGATTACGTCTCCTAATAAATTCACATTGGCAATCTTGTTGACATGGTGACTGCGCAATTTCATAGGTTTGTTTGCAACCACCTCATCCACTGAGCGCACCGTTCCGTTTGGGCCGCACGCGCCAAAGCTGAACGTGGTGATGGGTAAAACCTGCCCTTACGTCACTCTCTCCACTTGTGCCCTTTTCTTCATCATTTCCCCCACCCACCAGTTTCTTGGCACTTTCTTACCTTGCCTTCACTATTTCCTCGTTATTTTAATTATTTTACACCTTTCCTCCTTTTTCATTTACATCAATATATATTTCAATGTATCTATTGGACAACTTATAAAAACTGAAATAAAATAATAAATAACACAGTATAAACAATTTTATTAGGGTTATTTTTTTGCCAATGAATTTCATTAAAAAATTGAAATACAATTATTAATTTAAAGCACTTGATGGGCACCATGCCTCTCATCCATGAGAAAGAGCTTCTATTATGTAAACATCTATTACAATGAGTTATGAAAACAGATAAATAATAAAAAAAATTCATGATATGTACAATTCATGGAAGATAAATAATGGAAAAAATTTTAGATGACATTAATGTAAATATTTCAGGGGAGAATGGTCATCTCCGACCTTAACTACTCCACATCTCATCTAAGACAAACATTAAAAATGACTTAATTTTCAACCTTAAAAAAGCAAAGAGTAGGGAGGGAGGTGCATGAACCTGAAGGAGGAGGTTACATGGAAGTTGTAAGGATGTATGGTGTGAAAGGGACGAAGACGATGAAAAGCAATAAGATGCTGCTTTTGAAAGCCATTTCCGTGACTTGGAAAAGCTTTGTGCTTGTTTGGCAACATCGTTACCAAAACAGTATACGTAAGCCGAGATAAAACCATCTTGAAATATGTAAAAACCATTTCGAAATCCATAAAAATCATCTTGAAAACCGTAAAACCATTTCGAAATCTATAAAATGCCTCGAAATCTGTAAACTCATTTCTCCCAACGGAGTTCCCAAACAAGCACTTTTCCTTTCCATTCACTTTCACACATTCATTCTGGCGTTTCCATTACCAGCAAATGACACTGGGAATGGGATTCACCCATTCAGTTCGTCATCCAAACACCCTCACAGCTCGCTCAACATGTTTGGACCATGCAAGGGGATGAGCGGACTTTCAAGAAGCAAAACGTTTGTATTAATAATAGAAACTTTTTTTTTAAATATAATTTACGATTTAGAAAATAACATATAAAAAGAGTTTCATGGTGCTTTTTACAGACTGGACGGATTCAAAATAATGGTACACATCATATTTAGGGTAATAAAATATACTCATATATATATATATAAAACTCTAAAATATTCTGGGCGTTTTAATTTTATTCATTTATTACTATGTACGTCATTAGATGTGTAAGCTTGGGTGTGATCAATTGTGAGAATTGTGATGACGTGTTAGTGCTTATGAAGTTTCTGACATTAATTATTCATAGCTCTTAACAACAATTCTCAGCCACACATAAAATATCTCCCTCCATGACTCCCCACCCTTCCTGGCCCCGAATTAAATTTACCATTCCTGAAACCACCCTTATCAGAATTGCAACGTTAACTCGTTATCATATGTTGGGTCGGTTTAAGAATGCGGTGAAGAAGTACTTTTACGCAAGTTGAGATAAATATATAGAGGAGATTATCTCGTTTTACGAAAAAATATTGTATAACGTGCGTTTAATTTTTGGAAACGTCATTCCAAACAAGCCCGTATAATTGCCCTGTTTGTCAACGGTTCTCAACCCTTTAAAAATCCATTCGATAGTATTTTTCACAAAGCGAGATAATCTCTTTCATATATTTACCTCGATTTTCGTAAAATCATTTCTCCACCGTATTCTTAAATGGATCCAAAAATGCAAAGAGAAAATATTTATTGGATTCGCTCATCTGATATCAACCTTGAACTTAATTCAATGGTACATATAGATGATCATATTGAATTCATTTCTCATTCACACCATATTTCAAAATATTAATTAGCTTTCTCAGTTTTCAAAAAAATAAAAAATTAATGTCTTTATTGTTTTGTATAAGATCGAAAGTATCATCTCACTACACTCACACACATACCTACCACACCACGGCCCCGCTCATCGTGACGCTCATCCCTTCCTCACCAAACCCTCTTTTGTCTTCTCTCTCTACTCTCTCTCTCTCTCTCTCCATTGACATAACTATCTTTCATCGTACGCTATTACGCTTGCTTAATCATCACCTTCACATTATTTTAAGCGTAATTGGTAACTTTGTCAAAATACTCATCCTTTGTAAGTGTAATGCCATATGTGATTGTTTGTTAGAGTGTTTGTAAAAGTTAAGGTACGTTTAACAGTGTTTTTCTATAAAATGAGATAATCTCCTTCACATATTTACCTCGGCTTACGTAAAAGTATTTCTCTGTCGTATTTCCAAACGGGTACAGTATCTCTTCCTTTTTTGTTTCTTTATCTCGTTGCTCTCTGCTTATCTTTAAAAAGGCCTCCTACATGACCCTTCTAATTAAAACCTAAACATATGCACTCTTAGGACTCTAAACCAAAACCAATCGGGTTAGGTTTAGTGGAAATGGCTAGTTTCTTACAATACGACAAACTAAGATTTAAATTTATGCTGTGAGAAGTCAACATATTTAGTAATTGACAATGATTTAAACAAAATCACGTATAATAAAAATTATATATGCATAGAAAATGAACAATAAAATTGTAACAATTTTCCAGTGTCAATCTTACGCAGAATAAAATGAACAATAAAATTATAATAATTCTACATCGTCAATCTTATGCTTTACCATTGTTACATGCGTGTCTTATTAAGTACATTTCCATCAAATCGAATATAGCCACATCATTGATGGCTACATTTGTTACTTGTAATTAACTTGCATAAATTGTGGGATGGCGGTAGCCTAACTTTTATATGCCTATTAAATATATTTTGTTTTTTGCTCACTTGGAGGTACTTCAAATTTCGACTTTATCATGAATGGGACATTTAGCTGAGATATATGTTGAATATATGTAAAGTTTGATCCTCGTAAAACAATATGAAAGATACCACTAAAGGATTTTGGGCGTACCTGTAAATGCCGAATTACAAATTTGCAGATATCCACACGACCTTTGGATCACAAATTGTCTTGGACCCAAATAACGATATACACAGCAAATTCACAGAGAGATGAAGAGAGGAGGGGAGGGAAGTTTCTGTTCGTCTTGTGAATTGTCTTGCGGTTGGGGGAAAACACTCTTTTAATAATAACAACCGCTCACTTGATAAAACTATTCCCAGTAGATTTTAAATTTAACCTTTTTGAAAAAATCACCATTTCCTTCCTTTAACAATTCCTATTTACGCATCTGTCCCAACTGATGGATTATAGGCCTAATCCATCAAGGATGGACCATATTCTAACGCAATGTGTCAAATAGGAAAATCTTAAATTAATGCTTAGCCTGGCTAATCACGACAGGTCCGAAATAATTCACAAACCTTTAACATCCATCAAGCCACTTCAAGAAAACCGGATGAACTGAATTTGATGAAACCTCTGTATGAAACTCCCAGAAATAGAGTAGAGAAGAACAGAAGGAATTCTGAAGAAATTGATGTGTCCTCACTTGGTTTAAAGAAGAAGGATTAAAAAAAAGGTTAGAAAAAGGGTTGGTGCAACTAAGAAGCAGACCAAGCCTTGGAACTGAGTCTTCATATCTGAAATTTTCAGGCTTTGACTTTTCAGGCAATCATTCTTGACTCTGGGTTGGTGTGAAAACCTTACGGCCTAAGTCTTCTATCTTGAAGCTGAGAAGAGCCCTTCAGTTATATATATATAT
>JANTPZ010015631.1:0-10011 GCA_025593235.1 Vachellia pachyceras | reverse complement strand
AAGGCAAACGTAGGCCGTTAGATCGAATCAATCTCCACCGTCCGTTGAGGAGGTGGAAGGCTATAAATACCCCAAGGGGTTCATTTGTAACTCACCAAACATTCAAGCAATAGAAAGCATTCTCCCAAGCTCTCCATCTCTTTAGTTTCTCTCTAAGTCTTCCTTAGTCTCCAAGAGCTAAGTTAAGACTAGTAGGCTTACTAGCAGGTTCCGAAGCTTGAGTTCGAGCAAGACTTGCTAGGCCGCACGAAGCTTTCATCAGGTAAATCACTAAGCCCGTGACACATGGAGGATTGTGAGGGGGAAGGGGGAGATCAGGGAGAGAAAGAGGTGTGCAGTTGGGGGGGGGAAGAGAAATGGCACGGAGTAGGAGGCAAGGGGGGAATTGGAGATTGGCAGCTTGAAATAAAATTATATTTATTAATAATTGTATTGAATTTTGACTGGTTTGAATAAATGGTAAATAAGTGTTTTTATTATTTACGATGTAAATATGTAAAAAGCTTATCTTAGAAAGACACTCTTAGACATACCTTTAAAATTTTTTGAAGCTTTCCCAAATATGTCATCACGTAGCTTCAAAATTGAGCTGCCAAGAGAATGGCCAGCTTAGGAAGATTGGAGATTGGTACTTGGTAGCGAGAGATGAAAGGGGCAAAAGAGTAATTGAGTAGCTATTCTAAAACAGGCACGTGACGTTCAGCCGGTGCACATGCTTGCCATTAGCCTGGAAAAAAGAAAAGAATGAAAAAGGGATATACAGAGGTGGCGGTATGAGATTCAAAATTGAGAGGGAGTAACCAAAGAATTCTTCGGGGGGAAATAAAGGAGAAAGAGAGCTATATATATATATATATATATATATAGAAGAATAGTTTCTACCCCTTCTGCATCCCCGGTTCCCTGCCACTTTCCATTTCTGCACTCCATCTTGACTCATGCTGTATCATTGAAAGCCTAGAACTAAAAGCAACCAAATACAAAAAAACGTAACGCACCGCAGGAATTTCAGAGATCGGGAGTTCGTCGTCGTCGTCTCCGGCCATTCCATTTCCATCTTTTCGTCTGTAAGCCGAGGTACACGCGTCCTCCACCAGAAACAGGGACGCTTCGCCTCCTATTGTCTTCACTACACACACACACGCACTCATTTTAATGCGGGTTTGTGTTTAGGTGATTGCTGAGGAGTAATCTTTGTTTGGCCCTTGTTCGTTTCCTCTGCTGTCATCTCACGTACTGGAACTCTAATCTTTGGTAAATTACTGTTGACCAACAATGGAGAGAACCACCCCGGTTAGGAAGCCTCACAATTCCACCGCAGATCTTCTTACTTGGTCCGAAACTTCACCTTCCGATTCTCCGGCTTCTGGCTCTGCCACTGTCCGTTCTCACCAGGTACTTGATATTCTGCTAACTGCTCTCAATCCTGTTCCTTCTTTATTTGGTTTCTGCAATTTTGCTTCTTTTATTTTCTGTTTGCCATTGTTGGGAAATTCATCAATTAATCATCTCTTCTTTTCCATGTTAGCCATCGGATGGTATCAGTAAGGTGGTGTTTGGGGGTCAGGTGACGGACGAAGAAGTCGAGAACTTAAACAAACGGTGAGATCTATTGTGTGCTGCTTCTTATCTATTTTAAGATTAAGTTCGTATGATCTATAAAACTGTTCGTGCTCCTGATTCTGCCGTGTTTTCTCCCTCAATATATAATTTTCTCTCCGATCTGCAAACTAAATCCTGATTGAAAGAGCTAATGTGCATAGATTTCGGAAACAGCTTCATCTGTTCCTTTATTTTATTATCATTATTCATCCTCTTTTTTATTACAACCTCCCATTGAGTGATGGGAGTCGTGAGTACTAAAACAAGTTGGAAATGAATGCAAAATCAATTATTGAATCACACCGGCAATCAAACTAATAGTTTTCCCTTCTTATCAATCATGTGGCTATGCCCCCTTTTCTTGCTTTGTGTGTATTTATTATATGGCATCGCATCTGAAATTGGTTCGCTACTCAATTTCCAGAAAGCCTTGTTCAGAGTATAAAATGAAGGAGATCACTGGCAGTGGGATCTTTGCTGCCAAAGGAGATGACGACGCACTAGAACCTGGCAGTGCCAACCCCACCCCGAATAAAACTGGGCTGCGCATGTATCAGGTACCAATAGATATAGGCGGACCTTAGTGTGCAGACTTCTGTATTTTGTATTGGATTTTTGCTGACTCGTATGCCCATTGTTGATTTCTGGAAATTGGCAGCAAGCAGTTGCTGGAATCAGTCATATCTCCTTCGCTGAGGACGAGAGTATTTCTCCAAAAAAGCCCACTACTTTGCCTGAGGTGGCCAAGCAGCGTGAGCTAAGTGGAACCTTGGAAAGTGAATCAGACTCTAAGAAGAAGCAACTTTCTGATGCAAAGTGCAAGGAGCTCAGTGGCCATAACATATTTGCTCCTCCGTCTGAAATTAAACCCCGGCCAATAACTCCTCGGGTTGTGGAATTGAAAGGAAGTGCAAGCATTGGAGTACCAGCTACCCGTCATGTATGAATTACTTTATTTTGCAAATCTGAATTATATAATCGCACTCTTATGACTAATAAGCTAGGACAAATATTCTCTGTCTGCACTATCTGGAACATGTAAGTTATTCCAAGGGATGCATAATGCAGATTGCACTGATGATTTGGAAACCCTAAAGTGTACTGCTGAGCAGCTATACCATATTGTGTTTCATGCATGTGGGAATGTTATTATGTTGTATCTTGTCGCTTAATGTTTTTTCCAGTTGAATAACAAGTTGCTCGTGACCTGAATCTGCAGACTGATGGAGATGAAGACGAGGAATCAATTACCAAGACGGCAAAGAAGATTTATAATCAGAAATTCACTGATCTTTCCGGGAATGACATCTTCAAGGGTGATGCGCCCCCATCATCTGCTGAGAAGCCACTCAGTGGAGCTAAACTGCGAGAAATGAGTGGCAGTAACATCTTTGCTGATGGAAAGGTAGAATCCAGAGACTACCTAGGCGGCATTAGGAAGCCACCTGGTGGGGAGAGCAGCATTGCCTTGGTATAGCTTGTTAGGTCTAACTCTGTTATTTTGCTACTGTCTTGTTTCGTTATTGTCACTTTTGGGATCTTGGGACTCAACTGTATCTGGTTTCTCAGTCTTGACCAAAAGGAACTATTTATTTGATGAAGTGGTTTGGGATGTGTATCTGATTTTTTTCCTAATGTCCATCTGCTAAATTACACTGATATTGTGCCCGTTTGAAAAATCGTTGGATAAGAGCTTTTACCATTTATGAGGGTAGTTTACAAAGGAAATTATCTCGTTTTGCGTAAAAACACTGTTAAATGTACTTTTTTTTAGGTGACAACTATTAAATGTATTTTTGAGGTGTCAAAATGTTTTCCCAAACACTGTTAGTTTTGAATGTGCGATTCTTCGAACGATCATACTCTAACTTTTATTAGTGCACCAAAAGTTGATTTGGTTCTGGGGATGAAGTCCATTCCCGTTTTAAAAAAATACAGCAAATTCCTTTACGGACTGAAAAGGAATGGGATAAGAGGGAAAAGGGAGATAAGCTTCCTGTTCCATGTAAAGAGATAGAAAACCTTAACATCCTGATAATCATAATGGTTAAATGGCAAAACCCTTGTAATAACCGATGAGCGCATACAATAAAAATAGGTATCTGCTAAATAGCTAGCCGCAACAGCAACATCCAAGATTGGCCTCAACGTTAAGAAATTGGTGCACATCCATCTATAACTATGCCTACTGTGTCAATATTTATATGTTATAAAAATTTATACTACAGGAAGTTGAAGAGGTTAAATTTATATCTTTGAAGTTATGTTTTTAGAAGCTGAGTAATAACTTGGTTCTGCACAAAAGTTAAAGAATGTGAGGAAAGAATGGATTGCGTGGAGGTGTAGAGGGTAGAAGTGGGAAATGAAAGAGGTGAATAACATCAAGGGAAGGGAGCAGAGCAGTGGCCAATTCTCGCTTACTTGCGTGTCTCTCTCCCTCCTCTCCGTATGTTGTGCGTATTTAAATTTTAAAATACACACGCATACGTGTATTTCTTCATAAAAAAAAGTTCAAACGAAAACATAATTTTCTCGATCCCAACGCGGCGAATCGTTCCAAGTGTCCTCGCCCAATTTGTTTATGGCAGCTTCACACTATAACCGTATCAGCAATTTACGTAGAATTGGTCTCACCAGGCATTCTCTCTCCCGGCCAATTTTTATTTTTAAATTTGTATCCCTTCTTGTTGATTTTTTATACATAAATATAGAAAAAATAGCCATCAGAAAATTTTTGAATTTCAAGTTCTGATTCTGATAATCGTAACTGCACTATCCAAGTTGATTTAACAACCCGTTTTGTGCAACAAAAAAAAACAACAAAGAAAACAATTTTGGTTATGAATGAATTAAAATGCTGCACTTTTTTCCTGCTCCAAAGTGGCGTTGTGCACCATAAAGCGGCTGGATCTTCCTTTGGGGGCGTGAGCGTGAACCGGACGTGCAGTTCACTTACACCACCCAACCCGTCACCGTCAGCATCAAAAACCCCTTTCTGATAATTCTACCTTCTCTCCTGTTCCAAGCAAAATGAGATTCAGATGCTATTAAGCTCATCAGCCATTCTTCATGCTTGCACACTCGAAGAAATAGTTGCCGTGCCTCGTTGCGACGTCTTTTCTGCCTCTGAATTTTCTTTATAACGTGGGCTTTCGGACTGAATCTTGCACCCTCCTGTCTCTGAATTTTGAATCTGTTTTCTTCTAATAATGTTCAAGACATCTGAGAAAAATATGAGCAACGCAGAGAATAACATGACGAGAGATGAAGTGTTAGGAACGTGGTGGAATGGATTTCCAAACACATCGTATCCCAATCTTCATCATCGCCGTCATTACAATGAGCATTTGGCGATTAACTCCCCTGTATGGAGGGTCTCTCACACATCACATTCTCCTCCGTTAACTTCTTTCGCCGACGGGCTTCATGCTTCTCCCCCTAGTTCAGCTTCATTTCAGGACAGGAAGCATCTAACATCCCACGATCACCACCCAACTCCATTTTTGTTGGACACCGAGTCATGGGATTTCCATATTGGGAAGAGTATGATTGATAATCAAGTGGTTGATCTGGACCCGTGTCACGATTTTTATAGAATGAATATTATAGACGGAGAGGGTAATGGTAACAAAACGAAGGCACCTGAAGCCGACTCCTACGGAGTTGGATTTGACGCTTTTTCTTTCGATAATAATATTCCCGGCATTAAAGAAACACGGAGCTCCCATGAAGGTTTTTGTAATGAAGTTCCCGCACCTAATTATGAGTGTATCTCATCGTCTACTTGGGGAGTTTCACCAAGTATGGTTGCTGATATGAAGTGGGCTAACGATACCTCGGAGAAAGGATGCACTTCTTCACTCGCACATGTTCAATCCAGCGCTTTGAATTTGTGCTCTGGCTGGAATATGAACCAAACATATCATCAATTGGACCACATCAAGAAACAGGGGAGCAGTAGCTATGATGGAGAAGTTCAACTGCAGAAGCCATCTATCATCAACCCCTTCCTTTGTGATGGTTTGGCTAACTCACAACTTTATGGAGTGGATTATGATGGAAGCAGGAGCGTAGAAAACCCCTTAAGATTCTCTCAGATTATGCCCCCCAAGCTAGCTTCACTTCAGGACACAATCGAAAAGGCAAGGGGAATTGCTAACTTTGAGCTGCCTGAATTTCTCTCGTCCAAAAGAGATGCAGTGGCGTTTCAATGTGATAATAGTTTTATCATACAAGGAAAAGATATAAATTATTGCATAGACAAAGGATACAATTCTTTGAGGTGTAACAAAAAGAATTCCCTCAACGAGAATGCATTTGCAACTGCAGGGGATAAAGCTTCTAAAAACAATTCTTATACTCCTGGCGGTCAAATTTGTGGGAATAATGGCGGTCTTGTTGGTGATTTCCCACAGCACTCACTACTTAATTTATGTTCTTCGGCTGACTGCCAAGGTTACATTAACTTTCTGGCAAAGGATCAGAACGGATGTCGCTTCTTACAAAAGATGGTTGATGTGCGAAACTCTAAGGAGATGCATATAGTATTTGAGGGAATCATAGATAATGTTGTTGAACTCATGATGGACCCTTTTGGTAATTATCTTGTGCAAAAATTGCTGGATGTGTGTAGAGAAGAACAGAAATTGCAGATTGTGTCCATGGTGACTAAAGAACCAGGGCAGCTTGTCAGAATATCTTTAAATACGCATGGGTATGTCTTCCATTTTAACAATAAACTTCTTTTTTTCCTCCTCTGTAGATAGGATATAGCACATGTTATATACTTTTGACCGCTAAACAAATATCATTGCATCAGCACACGGGTCATACAGAAGTTGATTGAGACACTAAACTCTAGGAAACAAATTTCACTAGTGAAGTCAGCCCTTCAAGAAGGTTTTCTTGATCTTATTAAGGATCTGAATGGAAATCATGTTATACAACGTTGCTTGCAATGCCTTAGCTGTCAAGATAATGAGGTAAAACGCCTCTCATAATCTTTTTCCTTAATTTTTAATGTCATTCTTACACTTCAGATATCAATATCTGTTATTTTCACTTGCTTTACTTCCACAATCGAAGTGGATGACTTCTTTTGTACTGCATAAACAGTATCATGCAACAAAATGGCAAACATGGGATCCGAGGAGTAAACGTATTGCTTTGGTCCCATAGTCGTGCTATATGATCTTGGTATTGTTAACCTCAACCTAGCACGGCCTAGCTTACGATGTTATAATTGAAAAAAAGTTCATTGCTTAAAACCTTTTTTAACATCTTAAACGTAGACCTCTTGTATATCATGTTTCAGCTGGTTCGATATGCCAGCCCAATAAAACTGGATTGTTATGAGCTTTCTTAAGCCGTTCACTTGTTAAATTCTATAATCATCACATTAGTGGCAAGTTTTATTTCAAAAAGTCATGATTAGAGCTTTCAGGTGGCTATGTGGAACCATACTCAGTAAGCTCCGACATCTTCACTGCTTGGATACAGGGAGAAAATATGAGGAGTTCTTAATTAAGTTTGAAATAAATATGATTGCAGCCTTGCAGGCATTGAATATATCTCGGAAATTACCTTGTTAAGTGTCTCTCAAAATAAGGTTTAAGAATCCATTTCCACTTCAATTTGAGTGCAATCTTTATTTCTGAATGTTTATATGAAAGAGACTTGTCATTCAAACAGGTTAAATGATGATGATAAGCATAAAGGTAGATGGGCATATAATCTGAAGGAAACATATAGATTGAAAATTCAATTCAGAGGAAGTAGTTGTGACTTGTGAGCATTTTCTGCATGAGGGGCCATTCTTATTTTATATCAGCTTCATGTTGTCCGTGCTATGCATAAATTTTCTAGATTTGTACCCCTATTTTTGAGTTTGCATTTTCTTGCCTGCGGACATCTATTTGTTCAATGATATTTTTTTTCCCTCTTCTACAAGCTCTTTACTAATTTAATTCAATGATTAAGTTAATTTATTCTCGTTTACCTTCATCGTGTTTGGCAGTTTATTTTTTATGCGGCCGCAAAATTTTGTGTTGACATAGCCACTCACCGACATGGATGTTGTGTATTGCAACGTTGCATTGATCATTCAATCGGCATATATCGAGATAAGCTTGTCAATGAAATATGTAGGCATGGGCTTCTCCTTGCTCAAGATCCTTTTGGGTAATTTGCCTTATCTTTCACCTGTCAAAAATTGCTCACTTTGTTTGGTATTTCCAACCCCAAGATAATTGATATATCATGAAATTTGCTCCTCTTAATTTAATGATGTGATGAGGTAACGTGAAGCAAATAATGTTTTATCTTGTTTATTACACATAAGTCACTTTTAAAGTTTTAATTATAGTCTTCTTAAAATGATTTTATAAAACATTATACTTTATAAAGAGAAATCAGAGAAATCAGTAGTCATGACTCATAATAAGAATGCAACTTATTTTTCAGATCCCTTACGAATACACAGGACCTATGATAGTTTTCCAAATGAGAAAACAAATAAAGAGTTTCCATACACTAGAAAATAGCAACAAAAATCAGGGGAAAAATATCTTTTAAAAATGTGTATGGATTGCCTTTATCTGGAATCAATAATAAAAAAATACCCAGTCTATTCTTAATTAGTTAAACTAACGCTTCCATTTGTCATCTTTCAGAAATTATGTTGTTCAGTATATAATAGAGATGGGGATCCCAACTGCCTCAGCCAAGCTGATTTCTCAGTTCAAAGGGAACTATGTAAATATGTCTACGCAAAAATTTAGCAGCCATGTGGTTGAAAAATGCCTTAAGCATGTTGGAGAGAGCAGACCAAGGATCGTCCGAGAATTGCTGTCTTCACCTCACTTCGAGCAGTTGTTGCAAGATCCATTTGCCAACTATGTCATTCAGTCTGCTCTGGCAGTGACAAAGGTTTACAATAATGTGACATAGCTAAAGCTCAGTTCGCATGTACTTTTAGAATTGTCAAGCATGGTTTCATCTCCCCTTCGTTTTATTTTATTTGTGATGCAGGGTTCACTTCATACATCTTTGGTTGAAGCAGTTCGTCCTTACAAAATCTTGCGAACCAGCCCGTATTGCAAGAGGATTTTCTCGGGAAATCTACTCAAGAAGTAATGTCTGGCGGCCAGACAAAAAATGTTGTTGTTTTAAAGATCACTACTCCTAATTAAAACTTCTTTTATTGTCTAACTTAGTCACAACCCAGCATGTGTATGTACGTTTATTAGAATCATGGTCCGATCTACTTGGGAAGAATTTCGCTATTAAAGCCTTTCATATGATCAACTGTCCGAAAGTTGGAAAGGCAAGTTTAGTAGTTGCCAGAGATGCTTCTGTATGGCGCCGATGCATCTTGTATTATTTTTTTTATGGTGATACAAAGGGGGCAATGCCCTAGAGCGACACTACAATCCTGCAAGGAAACAAGTTGATATTGCCAAAAGATTCTTTACAGACTTATATTCTTACTAAGTCCGCCAGCCTTTCGGCACATCTATTTTCTTCCTTGATTATATGTGTGAATTTAACTTGACGGTTATATCGTAAAAGCTGTCGTATTTTAGAGGAGATTCCATGTGTCATGGATCAATCTGGATCCTAGAATTCTGTAGAAATCCCTTGTAAATACTTCTATATTCTATAGCATTCTAGAACTCTCTACACTTTTCTTCACATGTGTAAATATCTAGATATTTTAGCATAAATATTTAGATATTTTCGAAGAGAGTTCTGGAAGACAAATATAGGACATTAGATTGAATTGATCTCCACCGTCCATTGAGGAAGTGGAGTAGTATATATACCTCCAAGTGGTTGAGTTGTATTTACCAAGCATTCAAGCAATCTAAAGGCATTCTCCTAAGCTCTCCATCTCTCTCTAATTTCTCTCTCTAAGCTTCTTTAGTTCTTATTAGTAAGTTAAGTCTTTAAAGGTTTACTTGCAGTTTCCAAAACTTGAGTTTGAGTAAAGCTTGCTAGGTCACACGATGCTTTCATCAAATAAATATTAAACCCATGACACATGGCATCCCCTACTCCTGTGATCCCAGTTTAGATCATTAACTAGGGTATTGCCCGTGCCATGCACGGGATGAATAGATAATATTGTAACTATCAGTAAAAATAAGGAATTATAAGATGATAGTTTTTTAAAATGCAATCCTTATTTTATTTGTATGACACCTACTATTATATTTGATATTTTTATTTTAAATATAATTATGGTACAATACAGAACTCATCATGCATGAAGAACTCATCTAATATAGGTAAGCAAAGTGGATAATATGGATGGAAGCTACAAGATATACAAAGTTACAAACTACAGTATCATCTAAACTATTCAATTAATGTTGCTTTAAAATATATAAAAGTTAAAAAGGTTATCAC
>JANTPZ010015626.1:0-11043 GCA_025593235.1 Vachellia pachyceras | reverse complement strand
GTCCCAAGTTTTAAAATATTTATCAAATGGTCCCAGAGGTGTTGTCAATTTAGCTCATGGTGTTGTCAAGGGTTGTCACGTGACAACACCATGCGCTGCATTGACAACACCATGCGCTGGATTGACAACACCTCTGGGACCATTTGATAAATATTTTAAAACTTGGGACCATTTGATAAATATCTCTGATAATTGGGACTGCACAGTAAATCTCCCAAAAAAATTTCTTTTTGATTTTTCAGAAAAGATATTCCCTTACTTTTATTTAAAGATAACAATGAAAGTAATTCATACTTCTTACATATTATTCACATACGTACTAATGAATGAGAGGATGGAGGAACAAAGTAGATGAAAGGATATGTACATCTTGCCTCCTCTAGCTTTCTCCTCTCGTAAAAACCAACAGTTTGCTTCAACCCTTACTTCCCTTTTTATAGGAAACAAGTAGGGTTTCCACACCTTTTTTTTTATTTTCTTCTTTTCATTTTTTAAATTTTTAGATATAAAAAGGCTTAAGGTAGTACCAATCAACATAAATGAGGAATGTTTTTTTAAACCTAAAAACTACTTAATGTCGTAAATGAGGGATTTTTTATAATTTTTGTTTTTTATTTCTTCTTGAGGAGCAATAATCTAGTCCCAATCATTGTTAATACATTTCTTTTATTTTTATTCCTTAATGATATTTCTTAATTTGGGAGTCAACCATCATAAATAAGATTGTATTTGAAATTACTGCAACGGAAACATTCCTCAATTTAAATGGCAAACCAATCACCATAAATGAAAATTTTTAAATGAAATTTTCCCAAGTTATAAGAAGTGATCAAGAAGGATTATTTTCTCAATTATTATCATTATTTTTGTGGGGGCCAGACAAAATAAGGTGTTTACATTGGGCTTTACCTTTTGAATGTAGAATGATTTCACCTCAACCTCATACACTTGTATTCACATGACCACAGCTACAACAGATTCACCCTTCACCCTTTGGCATTTTTGATTGGGTGATCTTTCAAATTCTACTTTTTCAATTTTGCATAAACATATTTATGATATTGCTTGTACTCCTCATTATCTTCCTTGTGACACTTTTCATTTTGCTAAACAAAAGCATCTGTCATTACATGTAATAAAATGTTTTATCCGATTCATGCTGACATTTGCGGGCCATTTTCAATTCCTTCTGTTCAATATCATCGCTATTTTCTTACAATTGTTGATGATCATTCTCAATATACATGGTTATTCTTAATGAAAAGCAAATATGATGCTAGGAATCACCTTCGAAATTTGTTTATTCTCATTGAAAACCAGTTTAGCACGTCTGTAAAGATTTTAAGGTTAGACAATAAGCCAGAATTTTCTATGCCACAATTTTATGATTCAAAAGTTATTGTTCATCAAACATCTTGGATAAACATACCTCAACAAAACGATTTGGTGGAAAGAAAGCATCAGCGCATTTTAAATCTTTCCAGAGCCTTATGTTTTCATTCCAATATACCTCGTTGTATATTGATCCTTTGTTGTTTTACATGTTACTTATATTATTAATCATCTTCCTTCCCATTTTATTAACAATCTCACTCCTTTTGAAAAACTACATAATTCCCCCTCCTTCCTATTCTAATTTTTTGAGTGTTTGGCTCTCTCTGTTTTGCTTCCACTTTATCACATAATAGGTCTAAATTTGCCCCTAGAGCTAGAAAATGTGTGTTTCTGGGATTTCCTTGTGGTTCAATAACTTATGTTTTACTAAACTTAGTCAATGATCAGATTTTCCTTTATGTGTGTTTCTGGGATTTCCTTTTGGTTCAATAACTTATGTTTTACTAAACTTAGTCAATGATCAAATTTTTCCTTTCATGTGATGTCATTTTTCATGAACTTGTGTTTCTCTTTTCTTCAGGAAGTGTCACTTCTCCTTTACATTCCTCAGAACCTACCATTCAGGTCTTCCCTCATCTTCTAGATGATGACTTACCCAACCCCACACTCACCATACCTTCATCTACCCATCCAACATCATACAATTCTTCCCCTGCCCCTTCCATTATCCCTGATTCTACCTTCCAACCTCAAACTAGAAAATCAACTAGACCACGTCATTCTCCATCATATCTGCAAGATTATCACTGCGCCCTCATCTTTAATGCTAATCAATCATCCAACAAAGGTAATCTCCGTTATCCTCTATCTTCTATTTTTTTCATATTCTTCTCTTCCTTCTTTTTATAAGCGTTTTGTTCTCTTTGTTACTACTGTTCTTAAACCAAAAATATACCACCAAGCTATTAAACATCCAATCTGGTGAGAATCAAAGCCCATAAACAAACTCAAACTTGGGTTCTCACCACTTTATTACCACATGGTATGAAAACCATAAGGTGCAAATGGCTTTTCAAAACCAAGTTCAAAGCCAATGGTGATAGAGAGGCAAAAAGCTAGACTCACAGCTAAGGGTTACACACAAACCAAGGATATTGATTATTTTGATACTTTCGCACCAGTAGCAAAAATGGCTACTCTTTGTTTGCTACTCTCTATTGCAGCTGCTAAGAATTGGTTTCTTCATCAATTGGATGTTAATAACGCCTTCCTCCTTAGTGATTTGTATGAGGAGGTTTATATGGAACTTCCAAAAGGTTTCTCACCCTCACATCCTAAGATGGTTTGCAAGTTGCAAAGTCTTTATATGGCCTTAAGCAAGAGAGTAGACCATGTACTCCAAACTGTCTTGTGCTCATTTATCATATGGATACCTACAATCAGCTTCATATCACTCTTTATTCTTTAATGCTTCATCTTCCTCTTTCACTGCCATTCTTGTTTATGTGGATGGTGTTGTCTAAGCTGGAAATGATCTAAATGAGATTGCAGTTGTCAAACAAAACCTGGATAAGGCATTCACTATTAAGGACCACCAAAATCAATTCCAGCGTACCAAATGAGGCATTATATTTAGAATTAAAGGAGTATGTTTGCCTTAGTGGAATTGGAAGAAATGGAAATACTACCTACACACTGATGTTTGGTTAATGAATGGGGAAATGTTTATAATTTAATGTAAATTATATTCCTCCGATTTTTAATATAAAATCCATTTTAACGAAGAAATTGAATTGTAAAATGGGTTTTGTATCAACGATTGGAGAAGTAATAAACAATCAATAGCACAATTAAACATCATTGTCCATATCTTCTCCCTGCGGAATCTTGGCGTGATAAAAACGAAGACAGACAAATGATTAACCAATACTTAATCACATCTATGCCCTTCTCACTCCTCAAATTAATGGCGTGTTTGGTTTAACATAACTTTTATCTCGATTCTTGAAAAGTGAAGTTAAAGTAAAAATCAATTTTTTTTTGGCCAACAAGTAAAAATCAATTTAGTGTAATGAGATTTACATTTCAATATACTTTTGTTTGGAAAAAAATCTGTTTGATAAAAATACGTAAAGATGATATATTGAAAAGTCGGTTTCATAGTGTTTAAATACGAAGTAAAGCTAACAAATAAAAAAATATCTATTTTTTTTCAAAAAATTTATGCTTGGAAGTCTGAGTTGGAAATTAAATGTGAGGTTGATACTACATTGATAAATCATATCAACAAAATTGGTCAACAAATGTTGACCGTTTGGGCTTGTCAGGGTTAGGACTACATTGCTACTTTTTTGCTACTCCGGGGTGATACTGATAAAAAAAACTTTTGAATATCCAATCATCTTTTTTGTGTATTATTTTTTTAAAAGAAGGGTATCTTGATCATTTCAATTATATTTATTCCTGTTACTTAAAAAGAAAAAAGAAATATCTCATAATAACCGCATCCACATTAGTTTATGATGATAATTTTCCTCCATCTCTCTCTATGCTAATGACAATGAGAGTGACTTCTGCTGATTATACTCTTTGCCAGGTTCAAACTCATTACGTTTTGAATATTTTTTTATTAAAGTATACTTTTAATCCTTTATGTTTACGTTAGGTTTCACTTTAGTCCTTTAAATTTAAAAAGTGCACTTTTAGTCCCTCAAACTTATTATAATGGGCTTGTTTGATTCTATTATTTATTTTTATGTTCTAAGAAGGGCAAATCCCATAAAAAAACAATCAAAATATATAAAGGAAAAATCAGGATATTAAATATATAAAATTCTTAATCAGACGGGAGGTATTGATTTGAGATTTTAAAATATTATAAATTTACTTATTTATCCTTTATTTCTTTTGCATGTACGTGAATTTTCTATATTGCACTGAGCATTCCCGATATTCAAGTTGCACTTCGCTATACTTAACATGATAATACGTTGGTAAGGGAAATCACATTTTTTTTTGGAAATTCCTGGGATTTTAATTTGTATATGTGAATTTATTATATTTCATCGGATATTCTCTATGCTAAAATTGCTCGCTAAACTCAAATTTCTCATACTCAAGACACATTTTTTTGGGTAACTATAGCGAGTAATTTGAGTATAGGAAATTCCAAGTGAAACAACTTTCAAACCAAACCCTTATATAAACTATGACCTTAGAACTTCTAAAAACGGGATTCCCCTTTACCAATACATTTGCAGGTTAAGTATTATGAATTGTAACTTAAGTATAAGGAAGCTCAGTAAAATATATAAAATTCATGCATATGCAAAAGAAAGGAAGAGTAAATGATGTTCACGCAAATTGAAAAAACTCATCTCACATACTTACTGCATTGACAATAAATTGCTTTAAAAAAAGTAACTTACATCGCTAATACAAATACTGCCAATGACATAGAACAAGGTATCAAAATGTCAAAAAGACTGACATTTTCATTCAAGTTTTTCTGTTTTCCTTTTTTTTTTCTTTTCACAACAAAAGAATGTTCTAAACAGCAAAAAATAAAAATAAACAGGTCCTATGTTTTCTTCAACACCCAGTTTCATTGTGCCAGCCAGGCAGGCATTTGTGCTAACTAAAGGAATAAATTATAAAATTAAAATTTCAAATTTAGAAGATGTAAACAAAAGAGAATTCCCTACAATAACTGAACTGATATTTAGATCTCTTATAAATTATTTTAGTCTCTGCATGCCCAAAAATTTGCTCAAACACTACACATTTCAGGAAAAAAATTTGTTTATACTCTACCCCATCTTTTAGTTGTTAAATTTTAACAAAATAAAAAGTTGTCAATACATTTAGATGTATTAATTAATACTATTTCAATTTAAGGGATTTTATAAAGGCTCCAAATGTCTTGGTTCATTATCACTGGAATATTTTGTTGTCTCCTAAAAAAGTTCAATATCAAATAATTTCAAATGTTTTGACCAAAAAAATAATTTCAATCTTTTTCATTAGACTAAAGTATACTTTTAGTCCTTTAAGTTTTAAAAGTGCACTTTCAGTCCCTCAAACTTAACGCCGTTAGTTTCTCTTAACGGAAATTGCTGACTTATCAAATTTAATTGATGATTGTTCAATAAAACGTTAAAAAAATACTTACATTTTAATTTTAATTTAATAATATAATATATTTGATATTTTAAATTATGTAAAATAAAAAAGATTTAAAATAATAGCGTTAAGTTTGATGAGTCAGCTATTTCCGTTAAGAGATACTAACGGCGTTAAGTATGAGGGATTAAAAGTGCACTTTTTAAATTTAAATGACTAAAATAAAACCTGATACAAGACTAAAAGTATACTTTAATCTTTTCATTATTAACCTACGCCAGAAAACACCACCGCCCGTTTTCCTCTTTTCCAACGTTTGATATGAAAGCTCCATTCTTCTTTAAAATTTCATTGTTCAATAAATATGTGTGTAAATAATAATATGAATTAAATCAAATTGCAAAGGTGACAGTAAATTAAAGGAAGAAAAACACATAGGAATCCCATGAATGATTTTTTTTCCAAGTCCAGATATATTTAGGGAAAATTACCTAGAGATCCCAAGCAACAGAATTAACCATAAAATGGTCCTAAAAATTCACAAAATTACTATAAGATCCCAAGAGTGATGCTAAGGTTGTTAATGGAGGCTAGCAATGTTGTTAATGACAACCTCAGCAACTACTCCTGGGACATTATGGTAATTTTATGAATCTTTGGAACCATTTTGTGGTTAATTCTGTTGCTTGAGACCTTTGGGTAATTTTCCCATATATTTATATCCAAGACAATCATATTCAAACTATTATTTGGTATTAAATGTGTCCATATTTTTAGCAGGAATCTGAATCTTAATTCACCACATTATGAATGACTAACATCTTCAATTAGATAACCATCAAAGTCTAATTGTATATGAAATGACAAGAAAAATTAAGGAAATAACAACTTTTTGTGAGATAAAGGACAAACAACTTAGCCAATATCGGTCATGTTTACCATGACGTTAGGAAAATAAATTTAAAGAAATCAAGACAAAACTCATTTCACTTATTTACCACGTATACATATGAAGTTATTAGAACGATTAAACAAATACGAACTTTTGTATAACAAATTACAAGAAAACCTTAGTGACAAATCATTTGTTTGTGTGTATTAACAAGTTCAAGTTCTACCTGAAAATGAAATGACAGAAACAGCTTAGAAAGAAACAAGCTATTTGTGCATGTGTATTTACAAATTTAAGTATAAACATGCAGATGAATAGAAATTTTATATTTTTATTTTTTAATTATCAACTTATACTTCATTCTTTCAATTTTTTTCATTTTAATTGGTTATCTAATATAATTAATGAAAATTTATAATTATATCAACTTGATTGTAACAAAACCATTTCTATCATAATTCTACCACTGAACCATTAGTCAGATTTAATTATTTCAATGTCAATTCCATATATTTTTAATAAAAAAAAATTGGCATACAAGTGATTACTTTGCTTACCTCATGGGGAAGTTGTATCATGATGAACATATGAAGAAGCATGAGTTGAAGTCCTCCCTCTGTTTTAAAACATTTTTATTTGAAATTATGCAAACATATTAAACAAAACAAATTATATTAAAATTTACAACATTTATTGTTTGTTTTATTTTTTTCAAACGAAAACCTACCTCACCACCTACAAGTTGGTTCTAGCAAAAAGGGTTAGTCCCTCGTAATGGAAGAGACGACTATATTTAACACTCGACAATGCCTTAAATAGGATTACTTTCAGTAAGATGATACATATACTTAAAAAGAATAAATACATGCCCCACTTATTATATATATTCATGAATGTTAAAATAGTGTAAAAATTAGTACCAATACTATATAAAAATGTTAAATGTAAAAAAATATTTTAAAATAAAAAATTAAAATAATAAAATTTCAAAATGATATATTGAAAGCAAAATCCCTATAAAATACCTCTTCAATATAGAAATCTCAAAATGGCGTCATAAATAAGTATAAGGATAAATAGGTAAGCAGAAATCTGAAATTTTGAATTTTGTTGCTTTTACAAAAATGCTCCTCAAATTTAAAAGAAAATGAAATCACCCATCATCGCCAAAGCTCTAATGGCATGCTGGCATCGTTGTTCCAACGAGGATGGGTGCCTTTATCTTTTTGTTTTTGTAATATGAGGGACATTTTTTAAAAAACACTAAAATTTCATATTTTGTATGTTTGAGAACTCAGTTGGAAGAAAGGAGTTCCGTTGGAAGAAATGAGTTTATGGATTTTTAGATGGTTTTACGGATTTTAAAATGGTTTTTATAGATTTTGAGATGTTTTTTACGGTTTTTGAGATGGTTTTATCTCAATTTTTAACTATTTAGAGGTATATTATTGGGATTTTCTGAATACAAAATGCAGCTTAAAAATTTTTTTAAAAAAAAACTTAGCAGATTCCTGAGAAAATATCTTCTATTTTTTTTTCTTCAAATTATTAGATCAAATCAGTGTGACATCATTCACATTCATGGGCAAACGTAGGCAATCGTCAGAGACTTGGAATGCCTTAAAAGTCAAATAAAGAAGCTTTACGACTTTTCTCACCAATCAATGAAGAGTTTCATTGCGTATGACAAGTTTGACCAATCGGACGGCCTCAAAATTTAAGAGATTTTTTTTTATTTTTGGAAAGTTGGTTAAAATCTAAAATTTGTTAATATAAATATTTTCACTTTTAAGTTCACTTTTTTCCAACATTCACATACATACATGACTCAAATAAAATAATATTTTAATATTGGAACAATCAATTTCCCATTTTTCCCCATCATTCTCTTTCAACAGAAAGTTTTGAACGCCTGTGGAAAAGTCTCATGAAAGCAATCTAAGGTAAACATGTTGAAGAGTTTTATCTCAATTTATATAAAAATAATTTTTTTTATTGATTCTCAATGTTTGTGATGAGATAGGAGTTTATCACATAAAAAACATGTTGGTTTCTCTAAAATATTGGCTCCGTTTGACAAAGTTTTTTATGAGCCCAAAAATACGTTCAACAATATTTTTTCGCAAAATGAGATAATTTCCTCCACATATTTACCTCGACTTGCGTAAAAGTAATTCTCTACCACTTTCTCAAATAGACCCATTGTATATTTAACCAACTTCTATTCTCACCACATGAACTAATAATCTTAAGGTTATATAGCTCCTCTATATAAAGGGATATATCATTCAACTTTAAATAAAATTATGTTTTAGTACCTTAATTTTATAAAGTATCATTTTAATCAGTTGGAATATAAAAGTCAATCATTGGTGGATTAGGGTCCAAACCCATTTTCTTTTTCCCCCTATATATAATTTATTATTCTTCATCATTATTACTGTTATATGATTCTAAAATTCATTATTGCTCATCTGATGATTATATGCTTTTGGGTTTTGCATCCCATAAATTTGCAAATCAAATCTTTTTGTTAAGTACATTTTTCCGATTTAAGTGCACCGTTGGGAAAAGAAAAACACCACATATAATTTTATTTTTTTGGAAGTTTCGGCTTTTGTTTTGGTCCACAAAACTAGTTCTGTTGGGTTGATCTAAAAAAAGGAAGAAAATAACACCATGAATATTATAAAACAGAGGTTGTAAGGTGAAGTTACATAGGAGAGAAGTTGTTGGCTCCCCAATTCACATGCCAACACTAGTGCGAAAGGGTAAAATTACATCCCTCTTTCATGTTTATTTTCAAACACAAGACATGATAGAGTGATTACAATGAAAGGAAAGATCCTCTCACATCCAATTTAAGATGAATGGATATGAGAAGAGTCTCCTTTCACGTCCAGTTTTAAAATCAATGGACGTTAGAGGGCCCCCTAACTTATTTTCCCATCTCATTTTCGGCGCTCTCCATTTTCCTTCCTCCTCTCCTTTTCCTTCTTTACTTCCTTGCCGTGTGCTCCCATCTCTCCTTTTCTTTCTTTTCGTTCTCATCTCCTTCATTTTCTCTCAAGCTTGTTGCATCTACTTCTTGATTCCATCAAGCTCTTCGTATTTTGTCCTTTCACATTCTCTTAAGTTCATCACGTCCTTCTTTTAGAAATAATTTGGGTCAATAAAAGTAATTCTCCCATTACATTTTTTTTATTTCAAATTCAAGAAACTGTCACGTAATATATGGTATGTGGGAGTCAATTTCTAAGTAGTGGAATAATTTCTAAAAGAATTCTGTCAGGCTCTCACCCTCTTGGTTCTCTCACCTCTCTCTCTCTGTGCTATTTGTTGTGTAACATAATCAGGGTCCGTATTGGTGATTCGGTTCTCATGTGAGTACTAGGTGAGTTAATCAAATTCTAGGTATGTCCAAAATCCTTCAAATCATAATCTCATTAACAAAAAAATTAATATTAACATTTTAAATGTTGACAAAACATATTAAATTTAATTTCATAAATAACAATGGTTGCTACAAAAGGCATCATTTGCCACATGGTCATGCATAATTGAAGAATTTGATATGAGTGTATATAAAAAACTTGATATAAGTTTTTTTAAGAATACTCCTATCTGAGAATTACTATTGATCAATAGAGGTTATTTGAGAAAAATATAATAGATGTGGGAGATAAATTGTATGATTGTATCGTAATCTTCATATTTATAACCAAAGTTTACTCCTCAATTAGCTTTTACATTCAATCGTTATAGTAGTTTATGAGTGCTCCACTTTTATTTTCACCCTCCCTCGTCATTGTTGTAGGAGAAATAGTGCATCATTTGACATCCTTACAAAATTTTAGAACTAAAACAGAAATTAATGCATCAAAAAGCAATCTAACCCACTGTCGAACTCTTGAATCGACTGGTTGTGAATTGTTTCAACTTAATAAATTGTTTTATGTTCGAACCTTGAATATGCAGTCACGATAGTTACTTGAAGGTAACGAGATTTCCTCCATTATAAGCCTGCATTGCTGCAAATTGGATTAGTCAGCATTAGCGGAGGGGGTGAAATCATGGGGACGGTAAGTTTGCCACTTCCATAACTCATACGTAAATAGCGCATTTTATATGCCTAGTTCATCAAAAAAAAAAGTTTGCCACTTTCATAATTCATAGGTAATTATTAAATGGCACATTTTCTATGTCTAGTTCATAAAAAAAATTAATTCTCCCGCTTTCTTAATTCATGCACCATCAAAGTTATCCCATGCATCTTGATGGAGGAACAAATGGTGTCTCATCACATGGTATCGTACATGGCAATCAAAGTGACATCATGCATGTCGACCATGATGTTTTATGATTAATCAGTACTGTTCATGGTCGAGTTTTCCTTTCTTATATATATATATATATATATATCCTCAAAATAGATTGCTATAACGGTGTGGGTATATATAAATATTACATATTTGGTCAATAAAGCCATAAAAAAAATAATTGGGTCATAAAGTCCACCACGTTGAGGCAGGTTGTGGGGTCATTACCATAGTTAATGGGAGTATATTATTCAATTAGCGAAAATATTAAAATATTCCCACTTTATCCCTTTTCTCTTCCACATATATTATCTGGACAATAATTAATTTTTCATTGAAAAAAAAGAGGAAGAATTAATTAACACAATAACTCAA
>JANTPZ010015625.1:0-10094 GCA_025593235.1 Vachellia pachyceras | reverse complement strand
CTTGGCAACAAAGTCAAATTCTCAACCCATGTCACTCTGATTTTATTATAATCATATTAGTAGGCATTATGTCCCTTAACAAGAAACACAAGAATAAAAGCAAAGAACCAAGCACTCAAAAATGTGTTCCTGCAAGTTCATGATCATTTCTCTTATTACAATTAATTATTTTTAACTGGATAAAGGGCTTATTTGCTACAATGTTATAAAAATACATGATGAAATTCCTATAATATATTTATCTCATAAGCAGTAAATCACATTAGGAGTCCAAAATTTAACCATCTTAATAGCAAGATGATGTAGAGAGGGGCAAATTAATCAGGTTGGGGGTAGAAGTAACCGACCCTTAGTGCAAAGCACCTTAAAGGGGTACGCCACGTGTATTCCTCGCTCCGAATTAGTCAGTTGCTCCTAGTTACCTGGTCCAGTTGAAAGAAGGCCAGGGACTCAGGAAAAGGCGCCGGATACCGAGGGGTTTCCGGGTGTGGCCAAAAGGTCCACTTGCCTATTGTTCACGAAAAAAAAAATCAGGCATGCTGCCAATGGTATATCTAATTGAGGGTATATTGATATGAAATTTTATTCAGCCCAGAGCTTTGTGTATTATATTTGGATGGCTTTTTTGAGTTTATACTACTGCCAATCCTAAGTAGATGAACTAGACAAACGATTTACTTTGATTTAAAAATATAAAACTTCCAATTCATCTTGTCTCTCAAGATTATAATTTTTCCCCATAAAATAGCCATACAAATTACACACACAGTTTTGATTGTGTTAATATATGATGAGATTTATTTTTAAATTTTTTATTCATAATTGGTCTAACCCTTTGTTTAACTTCGGTTTAACCCACTGGCATTGACCTTTGACCTATTGCTTTATCTGGTTCAGTGATCAATCTGGGTTTGATAAGCTTAAGTAAGTCCTCCAGCCTATTATCCATGGCATTGAAAACAGCCTGTGGGGCATTCTTATCGTCAAATTTCCTTTCTCTTAACCAATCTTCAGCATTCAATTGGCACTCTTTGTGCAAATTTGACAAGAAATCTTTGACAGACAATGTAAATAATATAAACAATGACAGCATACACTCTTCACCCAATGTCCTACATAAATAATGTAAACATCATGATAATATTGAGCCAAAAGTTAATATTGATGACTGTAAAAAGAAGTAGAAGGTAACACAAATACAATGATGATTATTTTTTGTATTCTCCAAGCAATGTATTTTTAGTCGATATTTCTAGCTGAGAGGAAATATATTATGAAGACTTTACCATAGAAGGAAGTGAAAATTGTTTGTTTCTGTTTTTAAATCGTACTTTTGCAAGTTTCTTTCTTAGGAAGGAAAGCTGAATTTATTTTTCCTTTTTCTTGCCCTTTGTTCTGTCTCTGTCCCTTCAATATTTCAGTTCTGTTTCCCCTCCCTTCTCTGTCTCTCCCTTTTCACTTCTGTTTCCACATCTCTCCCTCTAGTCTCTCTCTATTTTCTAAATCTTCCCTAAGAATTCCTTCAGTCTCCGTTAGATCTGTGCGTATGTTTTGCATCACTGTCTCTTCAGTTTTTACCATTTATAAAGAAATCAGCCATTGCACGCACTGTTCAGGATGTTTGATCAAGTAATATGGAATCATTTGAAAAGGGACAAAAGAAGACTGAAGCGGATATTCAATGGATTATAAAGAGATCTTTTGGTTAATAATCTATAAAGAGATTTGGTCTACGGCAGAGTATAATAACACTATCTGATCGATGTAGCTAATATCATCTAATAGGATAAAACTTTGTTGTTGTATCAAGAAACCAACCAAGCATGTTGAATACCAGTTTGCATTTTTTTTTTTTGGAGGAGTTTTATCTGCAGTTGGTGAGAAAACAGGGTGAAAGAAAGACTATAGGATTAAACCCCAGGGGAGAAATCAATGATATTACCTGCCATTTCATTCCTTCTTTACTTGGGAACAGAATATGCTGGACACAATCTGATCAACTTCATGTTTGATACACTCAAAGCTCTTAATTCAAAAATTCTCTAGAGGGCAATATGGACTACCAGGAAATGTGGTTCTCCAAAGGCACCTTAGAGCTGGGGCAATTAAAATCATTAGAAAGATTTCCACTTACTGCCATTCAGCTCTCTCAGATTTCTTGTTGTCAATTTATATCAAAATTGAAAACATCTGTCAAGTAAAAATGAAATAAGCCTTCAGCGAAAGAGTTCAAATAATTTCTGGGCAGCCACAAATATGATCAAACATGTGAGCCACATGGTCAGCCAAGAACAGTAGATACGATCGAACATCTGGCACTCCATGTCACTTGCTTAAGAGATTACAAGAAAACTATAGGAAACATGTATGTCCAAATATAAATCCAAGTTAAACCACTGGTAAGGTAAGCAATAAATATAAACAAGATAATGTTATGAGAGACAAGATCATGGGTTCAATTCCGAACAAGACAATTGTTGAGGGAGAGATTGTTGGGTAAGGTGTGGCAACAATTATTCCATGGTCCAATTAGTCGAACAATAACGCTTGGACGTCTGCTCTACTGAGGGTTAAGGAAATAAAGTTGCACCCTGGCTAACAGTTTTAATTTTTGATCTAGTGGTAAATGCCTGATCCTAACAGATAAGATAAATTAACTAGTGGTAAATGCTCAATCCTAAAAGACACACCAAAAATATCCAATAATTCTTAACAGAAAGATGCATAATGTTATATAGCATAAACTGCACTGGTTGCACGCTGTCATCTTCATCTCAATACATTGGATGTCACGGGATGTTTGTGCTTGATACACAAGTTTCCAAGATGACTAACAGGAGTAGGCATGGATGACCTTGCTGACTTGAGATTTGTTGAATTAGGGGGACTGATTTTAAATGGATTTTTTCCAACTTATTTTCTCATATTAGAAAAAGGGTTAAGGTAATAAATTACTTGTGAACTTTTACTGAAAGTGCATTTGGTACTATATGCTTCTAGGAAGTCTAAAAAATCCCATGAATATTCAAAATTGGTACAAAAATAAATATGGCTTAACACCTTTACTCTTAACTTTACATATTTAATTATGTAAAGTTATATTTAATGATTATATTATTTTTCTCTCATTTTAAATGTTTATTGGTACTTTTGTTCCTATAAAAATATGCTTTTGTTAAGAGTTTATGGGTATTTTTCAATCTTAACCATGAAAAATATTAGTTCAGCCCAAAAGACTTTAATGGAACTAGTATGTCTATAAAAAGATAAGATATAATAACTAAAAAATTCTGCTCTGTTTTTTTTCATATCGTCCTCCACCCAATCATGATCTGTGCTCCCATGCTGTAGACGGTTGTCAACTTGTGATAGGAGGGAATGGTGAAAAACTGGGAGACGTTTTAACCATTATACTTAGATTTTTACTTTCAAAGAGAAAGATATAAATTTTAGTTAAATTTCAGGATTGTAATCAATTTAAGGTCAACAATAGAATGGGAGAATCTAAATAATTCCAACTCAAATATATAAATTCTGGTCTAAACTTACACTTTTATCAAATCTTTAAGAAGGTATATATATCTTTGATATTTTTTAATTTTATAATTTTATTTATATACCCTTTTCTTTTCTCTCTATTTTGGTATAACCACTTTTCTTCTTGCTATTTTTTTCAACAAGCCTTTTCTCTTTGTCTCACACCTTCGCTTTATTTCTTAATTTTCTTTACAAGTGTGCGCATAGATAATTCTTCTTCACCGTAATAATTATTAAGATGTTCATATGCTTTGTTAGTTGCATGAACATTAAAAATAATAAAATAATCAAAATTGAATAAATAATAAAAATTCAGAATAAAATAGTAAAAAATTTAAAACAAAATAGTGATATACAAATTCTCATTCTAAACAAAATTTTTGTATAAACCTTTCATCCCAGATTTTTTGCAAAAATTCAAAACAAAATAACAATTCAAAAGTTAGGATTAAAAAGGAAATTATCAAAATAAACTTTTAATATTGTTTAAAGTCAACTAAAAAATTAAAAGTTGAGATCCCAATAATTCAAGGAGGCCTAGATTTTGACATTGGTGAAAAGTATTTGAGAATTTGTAATTAAAAAATTGGCGCATACATATCCCTTCAATTTTTGTTTTTAATGATAAAATGGTATTATGGTTGTTTTAAAAAATTCATAAATCTTTAGTAAGACCTATTAAAATTTGAGCAGGTTGGATTTAACGAGGATTTTATCTAGGAACAATTTAGTAATAAAGAAACGAGGTAGTATATTGCAAGAGACTTCATGAATGTGATTATCTTTTTCTTGTTTGTTTCGGAGATCATTCATGAATTTTTAAATTTCACTTTTCCCATTTTTATTTCGGTTTTCATTCACTATTTATATTTAACGCTGCAACAAGGGAGACGTCGGAGGGGACTTCCTCAGGAGAGTGAAATCCCAAAATCTAAAGCTTTGTTATAAAGTTACATGTAAATGTGGATGTCTATAAAATGCTTTGAATTTCTCTTAAGATTCTCTCACTCTAAATGTCAAATCCCATGACCTCAAACTCGTTATTATTCCTCATGCTTAATGCCATAAAGACAATAACCTCCAATGCCTTTATGTTGTATCATAATGTAGGTTAATTCTTTTGTTTATGACATTGCAACTCTTGGAAGGTTTTATACCTATAAATAGGGTTGTAAAGCAAATGGTTGGATGTATTTAGAATCATATGGAATGAGATATGATCCCTTGTTTCTTCTCTCAATTTCCTCTTTTATTATTCTCTTCTTCTACTCTCCAATTTTCTTTACTTTCACAGCACATTAGCATCATGAAGCTCTACTAATGGTGTATTTCCTTACTGTTGTCTTAAAAATTTCTTCTTCTTATTCTTCTATTATATTTTATCTATATATCTATGATAATCTAAACCATTATATGGAATTAAGATATTCTTTTACCAATTATTTTATACATCGGGTTCCATGGTTAAGGTTAGAGATGATTGTTACTTTATTTTAATATCCTTCACAAGTTTACAGTATTTATATTAATTTATATTATATTATGCGGTTGTTTATATGTCGTTATAATATATTTATATTTTTTTTGTTTATTTACTTATTTAGCATTTGTATTTAGCTATTTTATTTCATGTTATATTCTGTTATTTATATTGTACTATTTATTTATACATCTATGCGTGTTTATTTATTTATTGCGCATGCGCGTACAAACATATATATATCATATTTATTTATTGTTAGTATACACATACATATTTTTCTACCTCCCTGTATATATATATATTGGCATCCCCTTTATGAAGATTTATTTTATGTTGTTATATTATGTTATTTATTCACGTTTTATTTATTTGATATTTATGTCTTGTTAGTTTAATTCTTTTATTATTTACATTTATATATTAAGCTATTTTACTTAATTATGTTATTTTATTTTATCTTTTCATTTCATTTTATTTATTTATGTTATTTATTTACTATTATTTATTGTTATTATAATTTACATTTTCCTTATTTCCATTTCTATTTATATTTCATTTTTTCTGTCATTCATTTTCATTTTTTATCTCTTATTATGTCATTATAGTTATATTCACAATACTATAGCTAATATATATTATGTCATTATACTATAGCTATATTATTTTTCTACCTTTCTTTTGCTCATATACTTATTCATTTATATTGTGATATTTATACTACTACATTTATACTTATTTATCGTTTCATTCATATTTATTTATATTATTGATACTTGCTCCCTCTATATAATTTATATGATTATATATAATTATATAATGTATTTATATTATTATTTATATTCAATTGTAAATTTAAATTTATTAAATTTATTTCATTACAGTATTATTTTAATTTAATGGCCAACAGTTAAAATATTTCTGTAATTGTGATTGAATGATCTGAAGTCACATAACAATTATAATGGTTCTTTTACGGAACACTGTGAGTACCAATAAGTGGCAAGAAAAAAATTATGCCATTTGAATAATCAAATTACTACAAATAGCAAAGCCCTAAAGGCTTAATGTTCAAGCATCAAAATTTGGTAGCTTATAAAGATTTTATCTTTGGTCCAGAAGACCAATGTTTGGAGGAAATGATTATGTACTATTGAAAAATATATGTGAAACAATAATGGTAATGATCACATTATTTGACAAATTGACGATTGAAAGTTAAGCTTTTTAATGGCATCGAAATTATAAGAAAAAGATATAATATGATCGGAAGTCATATAGAAACATGCATATCAATCTTTTGAAAAATGTTGAATTGGTTGATTATGAAACCATCAATAACCATAGAATTTATATTGTTATATAACAATATTGATAGTTCATGAAGAACTATATGTTACATATTGATATAGTTTATGAAGGAATAGTTTAGTTTATGAAGAACTAATATAACTTTATAATTTATGGGTGAAAAGAAGAATTGGTAATGAAAATTATGACTCATATATCTATATTATAGTTTTGATTCACTTAAAAGTCTAAAGATGATATCCCAATTAAATTGAAATCCAAAATTATATGAATGTCATGAGATATAAAGACTTTCAAGTGAAATACACTAAATAAGAAAATCATGTTTATATGAATCACATTTAAGGGGAGATCATTATAATACAAATGTGAGTCAATTTCGTATATATTTCCATTTATGAGGGGAAAATTGTTAAGCCTTTTGATCTCCCAAAAATATATGTCAGATCTCTCAAAATGGATGTCATGTTAAATGTTATATTGATATTTTTAGCCAATATGTTATGAAATTGAAAAATTGTTATAGTAAACCAGAAGTTTACTGATCTAGCAAATTTATTATTAGCATGACTTGTTTGATCATCCGAGTCATATATAAGATGCAATATAATGTCAAAGATTATGTATTGACATATATTGAAGAGCCAGAAAATTCTTCATGTATAGCCATCACATTATATATAATTCAAAGGTTATCATGTTATACTTGTTCTCAATAGAATGTGGATCATGAAAAGATCATTGGTTATGATTGAAATGGATCTTTACATTTCTGGAAATATATTAATTTATGGGCCCATTCGAAAAGCGTGTAAGCCATATAAGTATTCAATAAGTTTGATAGATGCATCTATAACATGGTTACATGTGTGATTATTAGTAGCTTACAGCCTGAAGTTTGTAAGGTTGTTTGAATAAATCATTATGTTCTTGAGTGCACAATTTCCAGATTATACGATCCATTATTTTTAAAGCCTCCATATATAGTTTGATCAATTATTATGAGAATAAGATTATTATTTCAGTATTGATATATCTGACTTGATATATTGCATCACTTATACATATTAAGTCAACAAAATTCTCTCGGGGAAATTTGCTTTTGGACATGAGATAGATATTTCTATCTTAAATGTTTGATGAATGTTCAATGTTTATTCTTATTGATTCACAATAATTCACATAAATGGAAAGTTGAGATAAATGTTGAGTAAGATTCTACTCTTTATTTGTCTCTAAATGAAACAAATTATGTTTCTAAAAGAGAAAATAGGTTTATGGGGCTTGTACTGCATTATTAGTTGATTGTCATTTGACAAAGTTTTCAACAGGAGAGGGAGAAATTGAGTAGTTGGAAAAGAAAACACGTTGAACACATTATTACTATCAAATATAGATCCTCAAATAAAACAATATGAACCAGCAGTTCATCGAATATTGCATTTATAAGATATTGTAAAATATTTATCAGATCTAATTACTGACCTAAATGAGAATCACGGATTCTCATATTCCAGTTGAAAATACTTCAATTAGTATAAATGAAAATGAAACATGCCTGAAGCATGATAAACAATCGGTTCCAAATGTTGTGCTTTGGATAAAGAGGAGCATATCATTAAGATGATAATATTGAGAAGGCTGTCACTCTAGAAGAGGTCAAGACATAACTAGTTTTAAAAACCTCAAAAGAGGTTCAGGTACTTGAGAAGTAATATTGAGATCTTGATAAGTTATGTCGCAATGAGAAAAATGGAGCCGAAAAAGGATAAAGTTGTCGACAAGGGTTTTGATAATAATATCACATGATCAAATGAGAATCTTATATGAGAATCTATCATAAAACAATGATAGAAAGGTAATTGACCAATAGAAAAGGAAAAAGGATGCAATAAAATGTGATTGCATCATTTCGATATGTGAGAATTATGGATCAATAGTCCAAATGCATGAAATATAAAGTTGTTATGAGACTATAAACATGTACGTGAAAATGCAGATTTTCAAAAGGGGATGATTATGAGGTATAATATATATTATTTTGTTGTGGATGAAAAATAATTCCTAGTTTGAAAGCATATGAACACACAATATACTTTTATTGAATATTATTATAGCCTAAACATATGGCTTAATGAATATGAAATTTACATAAAAATCTTTGAAGGTTCTAATATGTTATAAACATGTTCAAGAAAATTATTATCCATATAAAATGCTATATGGACTAAAATAATTTGAGTAGATACATTATTTAAAATGATATTAAAAAATATAGTATATGTTGCATTTTATTTTGAAAATCATGACTTGTACTTTGATATTTTGGTTACTAAATTAAATTTAATGGAATATAAGTCCCTTATATCTATTCCATGTTAATTCACATGATTTGTTGATATTTGTGTTATATTTTTATTATAAAATTTAGATTTATGTAGGTATACAAATAGATAGTGAAATTGAAATTTGATACAATGATTTAGCATTTCCAAGAGAGATATTGGAAACTTGATGAATATGCTTTAAACATATTACATGATGATGATGTGCCATGCATAATTCAGCTGAAAGGAAGATATGCTTTAAAAGGCACTGGAGATTATTTGCTTGACGAGAGTTGAGTATACTCTATCGAGATAAAAAGATAAAGAGTGATGTCATTATCAGGGGGAGTAAAGTGACGGTGTAATCATAAAGAAAGGTAAAAGTGATACCATTTTTAGGGGAGAAAAGATCTTGATGTATTCTTTTTTCTTTAAAAGATCTTGCTGTACTCTTTTTTCCTTAACCAGTTTTTTTCCCACTGGATTTTTCTGATAAGGTTTTTAATGAGGCAGCTTTAATATATATTGTGTACTCTTTTTTCTTGACTAGGTTTTTATCCCATTACGTTTTTTCTAGTAAGGTTTTAATGAGGCACAACATTTGTTTATAGACATTCAAGGGGAAGTGTTATAAAATTATATGCAAGTGTGGATATCTATAAAGTGTTTTAGATTCCTCTTAGGATTCTTTCCCTCTAAATGCCAAATCTCATAACCTTAAACCTGTTATTATTCCCCATGCTTAATGCCTTAAAGACCATAACCTCCAAATGCCTTTATGTTGTATCATAATGTGGGTCAATTTTTTTGTTTATGGTATTGTAACTTTTAAAAGGTTTGATACCTATAAATAAGGTTGTAAAGCAAGTGGTTGGATGCACTTAGATGGGACATGCTCCCTTACTTCTCTCAATTTCCTCTTTTTACTGCTCTTCTTCTACCCTCCAATTTTCTTTTTCGATATTTTTCCATTCTTTTTTTTTTTTTGATACAAGAAAGTTTAGGTGGGTTCGGCACCGGTCCCCCACCAAGGCCAAGGCCTGGCCCCAGGGCTCTTTGAGCACTTACAAGGGACTTACGAGATCGTCTACCAAAGGAGTCCTCATGACGGCAGAGGGAATCGAACCCACCTCCTTGTGGGAGTTGGATCCGTTCCTTACCATCTGTGCCAAGCTCCTTTGGCGATATTTTTCCATTCTGCCATTACAAATTGGGTTCCTACAATATGTTTCACTGTATACGCTACATAGCATCTCGTCACTCACTCTTCCTGGGGCTAGCTAGTTCCCCAGAGGAAAACTTCAATTTCTAGTGAATTTCTGGTGATTCTACTGTACAATCTCTGTATTCTTATTTGGAAAAAGAAGAACCTGAACCTATTTCTCGAGAAAATCCCTCTGAGGGGGTATCATATAGGTGATTGATTCTTGGGAAATGGT
>JANTPZ010015622.1:0-15813 GCA_025593235.1 Vachellia pachyceras | reverse complement strand
CAAAAATCAGTTTTTCATGCAATGCTTTCACTCAGTGCTCTAGCATACGAATAAAGCATAGCCAGCACTCGAGCATTGACACTTAATGCTTGAGCATCATGCTTCTGAGGTGCAATGCTTTCATGTGAATACTCCAAGCACTAGCTGAAAGCATAGCTAATGCTCGAGCAATAGAAACACAGTACTAGAGTATTGTGTCTCTTCTCTCTGTGCTGTCAATCAGTGCTCCAGCAAAGGCATCTAGCAGAACCAATGCTCGAGCATAGATTCTCAGTAATCGAGTGTTGAAGTTTTTCATACAACACTGGGAGCAAGCACTGCAAGTATTAACTGGAAGTACTGCATATGCTCGAGCGCTAGCATCAAATACTCGAGCATCGGGCTCAAAATTTTTACTGTTCATCAATACTTTTTGAGAATGCTCCAGCACTGATTGCCAGCACTCCTAATACTCGAGCACTCCAATTTTATCACTCGAGTATTGAACTCCTTTTTCTCTTCTTCACAATACTTTCACAAAATACTCGAGTAATCTTAAGAAGCATTATCAGTACTCGAGAACTATGATTTAAATACTTGAGTATTCAGATACTTCTCAAATACTTTCATAAAATACTTGAGCATTATGTCAAAGCATTGAACTTTCCTTTGAAAATCATAAAGTAACACTCGATCATTGGGAAAGCTATGCTTGAACACTGCTTTCTCTGATAGCTGAAGTCTGACAATTTCACTTACTTTCTACCAAATCTTTCCTTATTTGTGTAATGGCTTTTTGAATATTAACTGCTCTCATAAATGCTTCTTGCTTAGACTTATTAACAGGGAATAGGAATCTCTGAATACTTCTCCAGCGTGGGCTCTCAACGGACAAATTCACAGACAACGTCTCTCAACGTGTCAGAGCCATTTAATGAAGAACATTATACAACCTTGTTAGACACTGAAGCAGAAGTATAACTAAAACAAAGTAGTTTCTAATGGATTAATCTTCTATAACAAATACTTGCTTCTTGTTAAAACTCCAACGGCTATTCTTTCTCTTTCAACAATCAAATTTGTCAGAGTAGGCTAAGTTTGAAAAATAGAGCACAAGAACCGAAACCAAATAGAAAATACTACGATTCTCTCCAATGGATATAATTTGCCAACATCTATAAATATAAGGAAGCAACAAAGAAAGAAAATAGGAGACGAAAACCGAACATAAAACAGAGAGTGTGCATTCGAGGAAATCACACAACGACTTTAGGTCTCTGACATTATACTTCTCCGTGAGCTTCAATGTCAATACAATCCGCTTCATAGAGTGAAGCATTTCCCAAATGTAATCATCCTAACCTTTGAGAATCGCTTAGGATAGGCTTGAGTGAAACAGAGTGTAACCTTACATGTGGTAAGGGGGAGTGATTGTAAAGGTTTCTCAAGTACCAACCGTTACAAACTTAGTGGGTTTCATAAATTCCTGGAAACATCTATGGGGTTCTCAAGTACCCACCGTGACAAACTTGAAACTGCTTTGCAAGTGTCCGTAGTGAACTTGTGGTTGTAATGGTTTTCCAAGTACCTGGTTTAAACTTGGATGTTATAGTGGATTGAAAATATCAGAGGAGTTTGAGGACTGGATATAGGTCCGAGAAGGTCGAACCAGGATAAATTGTTATGTGTTTATCTTTCATTCATCTTCTCTAATTTCTAATTACTTCATTTTTATTCAATATGTTTTCATACTCTGTTTTGATTACTTATGATTTGGATGTTTTGATAAATTAAGTTTTGAGTGAAAATTTTTGTAATACCCAATTCACCCTCTCTTGGGTACAGCCATCCTAACAAGGTCTAAGGTGTAAGAATATGTAAAATATTTCATTAGAACTTGTCTTACCTGGGATTTCTTGGAGATTTTTGTTCTTCAATAGCTTCCTCTTGTCCACCACTATTCTCACTAGTTTGGGACTGCTGGTGCACAAAAATGATGGATGGAATGGAAGGGAATAAGTGTTTTAATGATAGGCTGAAATGATCTAAATGCTAGGATTAAATCTTTCATTTGTCTTATGATCCAACGGTTGATAATTGCCCAACACATTTTCTCCTTTTTTTGCACATTTTGGCTGACATTAATGGCCTGGAAAATGATAAGAAAAATTGTCCCCATGTGCTAAATTAAAATGGTGACAAGTATCCCTTAATCCTGTACAACTTAGACTGATAAAGTAACTTTGTTATGATAAATTCTACCATTTGTTTGGGATATTTTACTTATCCTTTTGGTCTTCAAATATGGTCCTTACAGGTGGCATAACACATTTATGGCAATTTTACTTATGCAAATTTTATGTTTCCATAAAGTTACTTTATGCTTTTGAAAATGCGTTTAGACGATTTTTTGATTGTAAACTTGAATTAAGGTCACAAAAAATTCCTAAAATTCTTCATGATACTCCCAAAATTTTTTTATTTCTTAAAATGGCTTTTAGGAATGTCCTTAATTATTTTTTCAAGAAAACCTAATTTAGGGTTTTTCCGGACCTTTTTTTTCCGATCAACGAAATTGTTTCTCACTTTCTCTTGGAAACAATTCTATAAAATACTAAAATTTTCAAGCTCTTTCTCCTTGTTTTAAGATCAAACATTTGAGGCCTTTATATATTTTAAACAATAATTTTGGATAATTATTTATTTAAATTGCCAAAAATTAAACGACCAATTATTTTAAACAACTTTTCTCTTGAACTTTTATAAACCCTAAGCTTGTAAACTTGTTCTTATGATTTCCAATGCTTCTAAAATTCTTTTCTCACTTCTACCCACACAATTTCTCATTTTAAATCCAATGGAAGCATCAAAATCATGAAAATCATAGTCATTTCTTATGCTGGCCAAAAAATAGGGTTTAGGAGTTTAATGTGATTTTTCAAACTTCCATCATGTATACTAGCATATTGTTGATCCCAAAACACTTCTCATGCCTTATTTAACTTAAAAAATAACTCTTCCTAAATAGAAAATTGGACAAGCATCTCTCCTTAAAATTTGCTATCCCAAAAAATTCATACAACAACTAAACAACCACAATATGTACATCAATCTACTTCTTATCATGCAGGGAGTGTTTTACAACCAATTATTTCCTCTAAATCCCTCTCTTTCTCATTTTCACCATCAAGAACCCTAACTTTAAATCTTAAAAAGAGAGGTTTAATCAAGAAACAAATCCGATAGAAATGTAGAGGTGATTACAAGGATGAAGAATATGTATAGGTTTAGGTGGTTTTGCAACCTTGAATTTTCTTGAAGCTTTTCCTCTTCCTCTTGGCATAAATGGTGTCACTTATCCTCTCTCCAAGATGCCCAATTTCATGTAGAAGAAGAAGAAGAAGAAGAAGAAGAAGAAGAAGAAGAAGAGAGGAATTTTGGTTTAATAAAAACTCTTCACAAAATTTTGGATGGCTAAGATTTGATCTTGAATTTTTACACTTGATCTAATGGCCCAAACTTCACCAACACACAGGACACATTCTTAGCTCTCATTGCTTACCATTAATGAGTGTAACTAGCTTCTAGAAACTTGGTTACACAAACCAAATGGTTGCCATCCGGTTACAACTTATGCCTGTAAAAATAATTTTATTTCGGTAATTTTCTCTACTTTTTTGGAGATTTTTAATTCTCTTTTAATCTCCAAAAATCACTTACTTATATAACAAAATATGTGTCCCCATAACACCCCTAGAAATCCTCAAATCTCTACAGGGTTACCTTACCCTGTCGAGATACCGAAAAACAGTTTACTGATAAGCAACTAGGTTTTAGGGCATTAAAAATTTCTAGAATTTACACTGATACTCTAACCTTTTTCCTTTCCTTAGAATACTTTGTAAAATTTCTGTGATTAATTTATGAAGAAAACCCAATTTTTCAAGGCTTTTCGGATCTTTTTCATTTTTGATCCGAGAAATCGCCGTTATCGTATTCTGAGTAATAATTTTATAAAATTCTAGAAATTGCATATTGTTAGACATGATTAGTTTGGATGATGTAAAATTTAATAGAGCAAAAATTTTTCATAATCCATATTGATTTGACAAAGTTTTTTAATGCATATTGATTTACAACTATTTGGGCATTCTTTTTAATAAGAGGATGATGTGGTTAAATGACTCAATTTGAGTGTTAAAATGTTTTCATTGAGTTATCAGTCATCTAAACTTCATTTGGATGCTCAAAACCTTTTCTTAAAGATAAAAATATAGGTTGATAAGTTTCTAGAGCTTCCTGAAGCAAAAATTGAGTTCCAGGAAGAAGAAATTTCAAAACTCAAGTTCTGGATCATTAAAAACTCGAGTTTGAGCTTCTTAGTGTCAAAACCCGAAATCCGGGCCATCCAAAACTCAAGTTTCAGCTTCTCAGTGTTAGAACTTGAGTTCTAGGACATCCAAAACTCGAGTTTCACCTCCTGCAAAACTTGAGTTTTGAAGTCATCAGAACTTGAGTTTCATCATCTCTGTTTTCTCATAGCTCGACATATGTCTGGTATTTTGCTCATATCTCTCAAAATACAACTCTGATTGATACAAAACCAATTTTATATGAAACCAGACTCAAAATGAGGTTCATAGACACCAAATTTAGCATCAAATCATTTCATATGAAGTAGATATGATTTTCGAAATTTAGTGGTTGATTTGAACACTTTATCAGTGACCTTTGCTTATTGTATATGTGATAACTTTCTTTTTATAACATATTTGGAACTGATTCTTGTTTCATGTGAAAGTAGACATACAGGGCTTTCTTTTCATATATTTTTTCCAAGGTTTGGAGTTGAATTGAGAGAGCTATGACCGTTGCAAGCTGAGTCAGATGCTGAAAACTGGATTGTGATTTGTGCAAATTCAAAGCATGAAAAGAAACTCGAGTTCTGCATTTCCAAAACTCAAGTCTCGGGCTTCTGAACTTCATCTCTAAAAATTGATTTTATAGAACTTGAGTTCCAAGTTTTTCAAAACTCGAGTTCCACAACTATTGCTCAAAACTCGATACTCAGACTCGAGTTCCCATTACAAGTTTTCTTGAACTCGAGTTCTGATTGATGAAAACTCGAGTCTCAAATGTTTTCTCTTCTGACCACTAATTCATCTATTATAAAACTCGAGTTTCATTTTTCCAGAACTTGAAGTTTTACAACTAAACTCTGAAACTCGATATCAAAACCTGAAGTTTCAAATGAAAGTTTTTCAACTATACTTCAGAACTCGTATTGCAAACTCGAGTCTCAATTGAAAGTTTTCCAAACCTCAAGTTCTGTTTATGAAAACTAGAAGTTTCACTACATGGCTTTTAAATGTAGTGTTTCAGAACTCAAGTTGTGAGATGTTGAAAACTCGAGTTGCATTTTCTCTGATATGGCTTCTGACACAACTACGCATAGTGAGTACCAGAGCTTTCCTTTTTCATGTTAGGGCACTTTGAATATTACCTGCTCTCATAAATGCTCTATTAGCTCTCTCATTAAAAAGATCAGATTACCTGAGGAATGAATCAAAGCTTCTACCGCCAATAGCTGAACACCAGAATTATTAATGACAGTGAGTAAAACAGCTGCTGTGAGTAACGGGTAAAAACTTCTCTCTAACGGCTATTCAAACTCTGAGCAATGGCTACCAAATGAATTCTGGGCTATAAATGAAAAGTATTCAAGCCAGAGAAGAGATGACAATGAACGAATTGAATATGCTATTATTCTCTGCATTTACGTATCTATCATTTTGTTGATTCAAATTGTGTGAGCTTCAGCATTTGACTATCTACTCTTTCAAAGAGTTTATCTTGTCAAATCTTCTTGTAATCCTGTGAGATATTCAAGGTAGGGACCTTGAATATGTTAGGTTGAATTGAGTTGGAAAACAGAGTAGGAGAGACTCTGTTTTAACGCGTGTTGTAAGAAGGAGAGAGCCTCTTGTTGTTAAGGCCTGGTGTGCCTTGTTTGTTGGCGGATATTGGATTGGAAATTTCAGAGGCGCTCTGAGGACTAGACGTACGTCCAGAGGACCGAACCAGTATAAATTGCCCATGTCAATTTTCTCTCTGCCTCTTTGGTGATTTTATTACATTTCTGCGATTAAGTTTTTAATTTTCATATTTGAACAATTCACCCTCTCTTGGTCAAATCCTGCATTAACATTTGGTATCAGAGCAAGTGTCTTGTTTAAAGGACGTAACTATCTCAAGAGGGATCATGGCAGGATTTGGCGAACACGTTATAGCCGATGAAGCATCGATTACTAGACCACTGGCATTCAATAACCAGAAGTTCTCATTTTGGAAGATAAAATTTCAGAACTTTATTATGGCTACTGACTTTGATTTATGGGACATTTTTGAAACAGAAAATATTGTGCCAATGAAAAAGGACAATGACCAGTTGGTTCCTAAGACTAAAGCAGAGTTCGATGAAGAAGATAAGAAGAAGATGTTGTTGAATAGAAAATATGTTTTAATGCTACAGGCAGCTTTAAACAAAGATGACTTCTTCAAAGTATGCACTCTGCCTTCAGCAAAACACATGTGGGAAGCATTAGATAAAGCATATGAAGGCATAGAGGCAGTAAAAGAGAGCAGAGTAAACATGTTAACCACTGAGTATGATTTACTCAGGATGAAGGATGAGGAGACTATTGCTGAGTTCCAGATGTGCCATACATACTTAATCAACAAACTGGTAGCTCTCGGCAAAATATATGATCAGCGCTCTCAAGTCAGAAAAATTCTCAACGTGCTGTCAAACAAATGGTAGGCAAAGGTGATTGCCATTGAATAATCTCGAGGAGAATCAATGACATCTATGGAAGCGTTGTTTGGAAGCCTTGCCGAATACGAGAGCAAGCAAAAATTTAAGAAAGAGCTATCCAACATTGAAGAACAGAAGAAGGGATTAGCTCTCACAACTGTAAAAGAGAAGGAGAAAGAGTCAGAAACAGAGGAAGAAGAAGAAGGTGATGTGGAAGATGAAGAACTTGTAATGGTCGTTCGAAAGTTTAGGCAAATGTACAGAAGAGACCAAAATTCCAGAAGGCCATACAAAGGAGGATCAAGCAAGATTGTTTACTACGAGTGCAATAAGCCTGATCATGTTCGAGCTGATTGTCCACTGCTTGCCAACCAGAATAAAGAAAAGGAAAAGGAGAAGAAGTTCAAATCCTTCAAGATAAAGAAGGTATATGTCTCTAGCATATGGGGAGACAGTTCATCCGACGAAGAAAGTGAGGCAGAAGAAGAAGCAAATCGCTATCTTGTGGCACAGGAATATTCAGAGACAGAGGAGGTAATACTCGATGAACCCACTTATGATGAACTACGAGCTGAATATGATGATATGCATGATGAACTTGTGAAATTTGCAAATGAATTATCTTTTCTTAGAAAGAAAGTGAAGGAACTTGAAAAACCGATTGAGAAATCGATTGAGATACCTGTAATTGAATTTGTGACTTTTCATGCATGTTCCAACTGTGATATTTTGAAAATTGAAAATGAGAAATTAACAAAAACTCTTGAAAAGTTTACAAAGGGTAATGAGATGTTACAAAGAGTTACAAATGATAGAAGTGGCATAGGATATGATCCTTCAAAAGATTTTCAAAAAGGAAAGAAGAAAAAAGGCAACAAGAGTTATTTAAAGTTTTTTCAAAAATTCGTGCATGCATCTGAGCCATTTGCTCTATGTAGTTATTGTAATAGAAAAGGGCATAGAACAACTTCTTATTATTTTAGAAAGAAGAAAGCCCTAGGAACTTATAGGTGGGTACCCAAGGGAACTTACATTTCAATGATCCCAAGTACTAACCCAAAAGGACCCAAGTTTAAGTGGGTACCAAAATGTCCTAGTTCTCTGCTTTGTACAGCTTGATTATGAGAGAAATGGACATTAATGAAGGAAGAAGAAGAGAAAGAAGCCAAGAGCTTTCCATGTACCTGAAAAGAGATTCTATGAATTAACTCAAAAAAGGGGGAAAGCTAATGGGAAAGCCACTGCTTCAACTTTATTGTCCAAGCAAAAGAAGCAATGGATGCAACTACGGTTTGCCTCGAGAATGAATTATTAGAGTACCATTCATTTATCCTGAGGAGAACATGAAAGGGAGGATCTCTCATTTGTAGAGGAAAAGATTCTCAGAGTCTACTTTAAATGAGAGAATTTTGCATGATCCCAAGACCAAGCATGTAAAGATGCAATGGATATGCAAAGCTAATCCTCCAAGTACTTGAGGGAAAGGTATGCAATAGTAAAACCTCCTGCACCACTATCTTCCATATTCATTACGGTTTATATCTTGTGACCTTAGGAATGAACATTGATTAATTCATTGGAAATATGTTTTCATATATATATCCTTTAGGCATTCATTTGCTAAATCTATTTACAAAGGGATGGCAATGTTTAATAGCAAAATTGCTTATGCATAAATCCATGATTCATTGGCTATGCTTATTATTTGATCATTGTTATTCTAGTAGCAATCAAATCTTGGTTTTCAACATATTTTAGATTACTACATGAATTAAAAGATAATTTATGCATTAGCATAGCTTTTCATTTTTTAAGTTTTTTTTAAATGCATATTCAAAAGATTTGAATTCATAACAATTTACAAAAGTGAATATGCATGTTTTGATAAGCATTTATTCTTTACTTGCATGGTTTTTAGAAAATTTAGAGATGATTTGTTTGTGAAAATCATAAATACTTCAAACTTATTTCAAGATCCCTTCACAATCTTTGATATATTGCTCTCTACTTGAACTCCTGAGTCATAACCTCTAACGTGTTAGATCTTATATCTAACAAGTTATCTATCTACATGAGTTTCAAGCATATCATTTTGAAAGGAATTTAATTCATGAAAAGCTTCACGGGTTTCAATGTTCAATGGTTTATCATTTTTCTTGCATATGTGATAAGTTGAAATAAAAATGTTTTTATATGCATAAAGTCATGATTGATTCATTGTGTTCAATCTCTTCCTACAAGCTAACTTTGAATGGATCCAAGTGAAATTGGACGCCAAAGAAAGAAAAAGTTTGATATGGTTTTTGTAGGACAAGAAGAGCCTTCCCAAGATCGTGGATACATAATGAATTTATATCTTGATCTTAAAGCTTGTATTTTGGTATTGAATTTTCAAAGAAGGTGAATCAACTTTATTCACTCAAGATCAAGTGAGCCACTGAAAGGAAAAGATGATATGGTAATCTTTACCCCTATCCTTGAATTCAATGATTTATTCATTTGGTTAATGAGTATTTGTTCCTTGTTGCATACTTTTAGCTATTAATCATTTATGGTTTTCAAAATGTATTTCAAATTACTGATTGGGTCAAGAGTGAAATTGTGCATAATATTGCTATTTGCTTGATTTATGAAATGCACAATCCAAAATTCATGTTATATTTCTGCATACACATTACTTGGAAGATATTCTTGCTTTGGTTGCACTCAAATATCGATTTCTCATCATTGGAAGTCAATGGATTTTGTGTGCTATAAGCTAGAAGTTCTTCAAATTCTTTCAGTAAAGCCCTCTGATGAATTATTTCACTGTTGACTTCCACCCTTGTAGTGCATGATAACATATTTCAAAAGTGAGCGTTACATGCTTTCAAAATTCCAGCTTCATTATGCATTATCATGAATTGAAAAAGCATTTGAGATCTTAAAGCATTACAACTTTATCAGTGACCTTTGCTTATTGTATATGTCATAGCTTTCTTTTTATAATAGATTTGGAACTGATTCTTGTTTCATGTGAAAGTAGACATACAGGGCTTTCATTTTTCTAGAACTTGAAGTTTTACAACTAAACTCCGAAACTTGATATCAAAACCTGAAGTTTCAAATGAAAGTTTTTCAACTATACTTCAGAACTTGTATTGCAAACTTGATTCTCAATTGAAAGTTTTCCAAACCTCAAGTTCTGTTTATGAAAACTAGAAGTTTCACTATATGGCTTTTAAACTCAGTGTTTCAGAACTCGAGTTGTGAGATGTTGAAAACTCGAGTTGCATTTTCTCTGACACAACTACGCATAGCGAGTACCAGAGCTTTCCTTTTTTGTATTGGGGCATTTTGAATATTACCTGCTCTCATAAATGCTCTATTAGCTTTCTCATTAAAAAGACCAGATTTCCTGAGGAATGAATCAAAGCTTCCGCCGCCAATAGCTGAATGGTAGAATTATTAATGACAGACGAGTAAACACAGCGTCTGTGAGTAACGGGCAAAAGCTTCTCTCTAACGGCTATTTAAACTCTAAGCAATGGCTAGCAAATGAAGTCTAGCTATAAATGAAAAGTATTCAAGCAAGAGAAGACACGATGATGAACAAACTAAATATGTTATTATTCTCTACATTTACATGTCTATAATTTTGTTGATTAAAATTATGTGAGCTTCAGTATTTGACTATCTATTCTTTCAGAGAGTTTATCTTGTCAAACCTTCTTGTAATCCTGTGAGATATTCAATGTTGGGACCTTGAATTTGTTGGGTTGAATTTGAGTTGGAAAACAGAGTAGGAGAGACTCTGTTTTAGTGCGTGTTGTAAGGGTGAGAGAGCCTCATGTTGTAAAGGCCTGGTGTGCCTTGTTCATTGGTGGATAGTGGATTGGAAATCTCAGAGGCGCTCTGAGGATTGGATGTAGGTCAGAAGGACCGAACCAGTATAAATCGCTCATGTTAATTTTCTCTCTGCCTCTTTGGTGATTTTGTTACATTTCTGTGATTAAGTTTTTAATTTTCAGATTTGACCAATTCACCCCCTCTTGCTCAAATCCTGCAATAACACATATTATTTTTCTGTACCTTGAACTTAGATATTGAGGCCTCCTGATACCTCAAATAATTTTTTTGGCCAATTAATCTTTAAAATTTTCTAGACGGAAATCTAGATCGATAAATTACGAAATGATTTAAGGCCCATATATAAGAAAAATAGAAAGGAAAATGCCTATAGACAAGAAAGATCATAATCGACTAAGTTCCTAGTCTTGAGAATTCTAAGTAAAAATGACCAAAGGGCAAAATGGTCATTTGGAACAAATGACAAGGTTAAAATTGCCATTTGATTAAAAGGCCCAGGGCATAAAATGTCATCAAATAGTAAGGATATTTTAGTAATTTGGTCAAAAGTCAACTAAAAGTCAAAGTTGACCAAAATGTCCAAGTTGACCCAAAAAGTCAAAGTTGACCGAGGGTAAAGTTGGAATCAAGAAAGAGTAAGAAAGGTAATGGCATTTTGGTATTTATGGGAAAAGTAAGGAAGAGTAGAAAAAGGCAATGGAGTTTTGGTAATTAAGGAATTTTAAAGGTCTAGACGACTGAGAAATAATTATTAGAGCTAGCAGGAGTCCTCAAACGTCGGAGACCCAAACAGAGAAAAGTTTAGATGGGTCTTAAAGTATTTAATAAAATTATTATCTAATATCCGGTAAAGGTAGTTCCTTAGTTCGGAGGACAAAGAAATTTCCATGTCCTAAAGTCAAACTGGCCACCGGAAGCATATTTTATGGTGTTTCGTCGGATTCACGGAATCCTGATGAATTATGAGGAAAAACCAGGGGTATTCTGGGAATAGGAAATGATGCCGCCTAAGGAAGCCTAGAGAATGGCACCACATAGAGAGAGAAAATCTCCAGAAAATTAAAAAGTAGGTTATTCAGATAAAGTTACTTTATCGAAGTCGTGTAACCGGATTATGTAACTGGATAGTAATGGAGCTAGTTAGCCCAACCAAGTCTTGTAGGAGAAGCTAGAGATTACTTTTTACCAAGCAATAAGAGCTTGATGTAATATTCACATTTCTGTAGCTTGAATTAAAGGCTAGAGCGGTAAATTATGCAATGATTTAAGGCCCATAAATAAGGAAAAATATAGAGGAAAATGCCTAAAGGAAAGAAAGATCATAATTGACTAAGTCTCTAGTCTTGTGGATTTTAAGTAAAAATGATTAAGGGTAAAATTGTCATTTGACTATATAACAAGGGTAAATTGACCATTTTGATTAAAAAGACCTAGGGCATAAAATGTCATCAAATAATAAGGACATTTTGGTAATTTGGTCAAAACTCAGCAAAAAGTCAACGTTGACCTTAAAGCCAAAGTTGGCAAAAATGTCAAAAGTCAACCAAGGGTAAAGTTTGAATTAAGAAAGAGTAGAAAAAGTGATGGCATTTTGGTAACTAAAAAAGAAATAAGAAGTTAGTGACATTTTCGTAAATAAGTGAAAAGTAAGATAAGGCAATGGCATTTTCGTAATTAAAGGATTTTGGAGTTAAGAACAACTGAGAACTAATTATTTGAGGTAACAGGAGTTCTCAAAAGCCGGAGAATCGAACTGAGAAAAGTTTAATTGGGTCATAAAGTAATTAATAAGATTATTACCCAGAATCTGGTGTGGGCAGTTTTGAAGTACGGAGAACAACAGTGCTCGAATGCCCCGAAAAAGTATTTTCTTATAAAATTAATTACGGAAAATCCGGGAAGAATTTTGAGGAACGGAAATGGGCTAGAGTATCAAGAAAAAATATAGAATTTTTCCATACCTTTGAGTTAAATTGGCCGCCAAAAGCATATTTTACGGTGTTGCACGCAAATCGAGGAATCCTGATGAGGTATAAGAAAAACCCGGAGATGCTTTAGGGTTGGATATGACACCACCTAGGCAAGGAGGCCTAGGGACTAACTGATTCAAATGGCAATTTTTTGGGCAAATGAGCATTTTCCCCTATAGATCACTTAATAAGCTAAATTTAGAAATTGGAACCACTCCATTTCGATTTTTCTATAATTAATTATGATTTTTTAAAGTTAGGCCAGAAATCTGGAAAAATGACCTGTGAATAGTAACAATGTTTTTTTACATTTTTAAAAATCCAAGTTTACAATTTTGGTCAAATTTTGATATTTAAGGACCAAGAGTGGTTCAAAAGTGGTCTCACATGAACATATATGAGGAAAATATGAGATGTTTCACTTTACCCTACACAAAACATCATTTTAAAACCAATGGAACCATCAAAACACCCAAAATCATAGCCTTTCTATTTTTTTTGGGTTGGCCGAAAAACAGCAAAAAAGGGAAAATGGGTTTTTCAAACTTTGTTCTTGTAACCATGTGTTTTCTTTCTTTCAAAACCCCCTTTCTTAAAATTGATCAACTCAAACACACCTCCCCTTAGGCCAAACGAAATTTGGGTAGCACCTCCTCATAATATGGAGCTTCCCATAATTTTTACAACAACTCAAAACAACCATCAACAACCAACAACATAACTTTTACTACTCAAGAAACAACATAATTTTGAAACAGGGAGATGCACTATCACAATTAATTTATACGTAGGTGGTTGGTGAGTGTGGCGGGTAGGTCTTGAAATTTGATTGAGTTAGATTTGTTGTTCTTCTATTTTCCCCACATTGTTTTTGTTTGACTTTCAGTTGTACCTCACTGTGCTTACTCTAGATCTGTTTTTTTTTTAATTTGCAGAAATGGCTTCTGATCGCTTGACTCGTGTCTACAATCTCCGCGAGGGGCTTGATGAGACTCTCACAGCTCAGAGAAATGAAATCTTGGCCCTCCTCTCAAGGTATTCACAAGCAAAAATGCAATCTCATCTTTTCCTCTTTTCCTTTTGATGGTGTGCGATCATATCATAGACTAACTCAAAAACCAAAAAAAGATGTTGGGATTATTGAAGGTTTGAAGCCAGAGGCAAGGGGATTCTTCAACATCACCAGGTCCTTGCTGAGTTCGAGGAGATCTTTGAAGAGAACAGACATACGCTAGCTGAAGGGGCCTTCGGAGAAGTCCTTAGATCCACCCAGGTAGTTTCCGAAAGCAGTTTCAAATGTTTTTTCCCTCCTTGTTTTAGATGAATTGTCTTATTATCGTTTCTTGGTTGATGTAGGAAGCCATACTTTTACCACCATGGGTTGCCCTAGCTATTCGTCCCAGGCCTGGTGTTTAGGAGTATTTGCGTGTGAATGTGCACGCTCTCGTCATCGAAATAAATTGAACAGAAGATTTTTTTAAAAAAATACACCCTACGGCGCCCTATATTGCAATATAGGGCGCCGTAAGTTGCATCCTATGGCGCCCTATCTTCAAAAATAGGGCACCTACAGCGCCTTTCATGATATAGGACGCCGTAGACCCTAACTTTTTACTCCCCACACATACACACCCCCGTTAGAAAGGGCGCCAATTGGGTTAAAAATAGGGCGTAAAAAGTACATTTTGTAGTAGTGCAAGCAACCAAAACCATACCTTATTTTGATCCTTGCAACTCCCTCTTTCTTTCTATTGGCTTGAAATCTTGGTTAGGCCTCTCTTTTTCAAGATTGAATATTTGTGTTCTTGAGGTCAAGAGTGAGAAAGAGAGGGATTTAGAGCCAATAATCATATGCAAAACACTCCTTGTGTTGTAAGGAGTAATTTGGTATATAGCTTGTGATTGTTTGGTTGTTGTTTGATTATTTTGTAAATTTTGGAATGGCAAACCCTAAGGGGAGTGCTATCAAAATTTCTAATGGATGTAGGAGAGTTGTATTCAAGCTATATAATCCATGCAAATGAATTTGGGATCAAGAATATGTGATTGTATAAGTTGAAAGTTTGAAAAATCAATTTTTCTCTTCTTTTGGGAATTTTCGTCCAGATCTGGAAAGGAGGGGAAGCAGTGTGCTTTTTTATGATTTTAATGCTTCCAATGGCTTTAAAATGAGAAATTGTGTAGGTTTAAAGTGAGCCAAGGAATTAGGAAGCATTAAAAATCAATATGACAAGCTTAAACACTCTAGGATTCAAGAGAACTCAAGAGGAAGTTTAGTGAAATTTTACATTGATTCTTGCCTTGGTAATGTCTTATATTTAATGGCCATAATGTTGTGCATTATGTAGGCAAGAGTTTGGTGCAAGGAATTAATTTTCCAAGTGATCAAGAAAGCATCAAAGTTAATGGAAAGTTAAGAGCAAAAGGTAGCAAGACCATCTAACTCTAATCTAAATTATTATGAAAATTCTTTTAAATGATGCATGACTTGATTTGAAATTTATGATGATGAAAGTGTGGATGTGTGCATGTTCATGCTATGGCCATATGCATCTAAGTGTTTCATGTTGTACTTTTATTAATCCACATTGATAAAGAAAGTTGTTAGATAGTTTTGCTATTTTATGAAGTATGTTAAATAGTTTTGCTATTGGGATTTTCAAAAATCTCATTCTCCCCCACTAACCATTTTTAGGTGGAACCTCATCAAAGGGTAAGGAGAAAGTAAATGATGCTTGAAGCAAGATTTGTATATGTTTATGATTATGGTTTGATGTTGTAACTTAATGTTATTTTGATTAAGGATTGTTATATAATATGTAACCTAAACTCATGCATGTTTAGTTGCTATGAAGTATCTAATGTATGCTTTAAGAATACTCCTTGCATGGTTGATCATGAGCAAAAGAGTCTTAGAAGTTAGTATGTGAAATTATGAAGTTAGAAAGTAACTGTAATATCCACCTTTTCTGTAAGCCGACATAGAGGCCAAATCGATAGTTATAAGATAAGACAAGGCCCAGAAATAAAAGTACAGAAAAAGGAGATGTCAGTGGAATTAAGAGACCCTGGTCAGATTAGTCCTAAGCCTTTGAGATTTCTAAGAATATAAGCCAGGGACATAAATGTCATTAAGTATAAAGACCAAGGGCAATATGGTCATTGGATAAAAGAGGCTAAACTGGTATTCAAAAGTCAAGT
>JANTPZ010015621.1:0-14635 GCA_025593235.1 Vachellia pachyceras | reverse complement strand
GTTCTATTGTGTATATCTGTATTCTGCATCTACAGAAAGAAGAGAAGATTGGCTAAGAGAAACAAATGGGCGATCTCGAAACCACTCCCACCACTGCCTTTCAAGGTTGACAAATCTGGACCGTTCACTTTCGAGACCGAATCAGGTACGTCGTGGGTGGCTGATTTGAAGGAGCCATCGTCGGCACCGGTCGTGATGTTCGAGAAGCCATTGATGAACCTGAGCTTCAAGGACCTGATCGCTGCCACGTCACACTTCGGCAAGGACTCGCTGCTGTCCGAGGGGAGGTGTGGCCCTGTCTACAGAGCCGTCTTACCCGCCGGCGGAGACATCGACGCGGTGATCAAGGTCTTGGAGAGCGCCAGAGACGTCGATCATGACGCCGCCGTCGAATTGTTCGTTGAACTCTCAAAGCTGAAGCACCCCAACGTACTGCCTATCTCCGGTTACTGCATTGCAGGTACTGTTACTGTACCGAGTTGCATTGCTTCCAGGTGGTTTCTTGATTTCTTCCAATTTTTTTAAAATGTTTTTTTTGGCAGAAACAGTGTACTCTGCTCTCTGAAATTGAATTAAACCTGCTCACATTAATTGCATTCACGGGTTTTAATCTCATGATATCGCACTCACTAACTTGCTGTGTCCCATTTTCCTAAATCTGAACTTTTATTATGATTACGTATAGGCATTCGTGTTTGTCCTTTCGTACAAGACATGTTTGTATTTGGATTCGGATTCTTTTAAATAGGCAAAATGTTTTAAATTTTTTGAGCCTAACATTTCCTTTGAGAAATTTACTGTCACATAAAACTTTCCTCCAGTATTATTAATCTTTTTTTTTTTGAAAAACAATGGAAGTTTTTTTTACCTGAAAAAAAAAACAATGGAAGTTGACAAACATAGATTAATGTTTGGTCTAATTGAGAAATTTGCTTAAATATTAGCGTGATTAGATGTTGTGAATTTAATTGAAATTGAAATTTGATTAGGTTGACCGCAATTTCAGGCAAGGAGAAGCTGGTGTTGTACGAGTTCATGTCGAATGGCGATTTAGGAAGGTGGCTTCATGAGTTGCCAACGGGAACTACTAACGTGGAGGATTGGAGTGGCGACACGTGGGAGATTCAAAACGGCATCGTATCTCAGTCCTCCTCACTGGGAACGATGGGCTGGAGAACAAGACACCGTATTGCCGTCGGTATAGCAAGAGGGACGGCCTACCTCCACCATGCCGGATCAAAGCCCGTCGTACATGGCCACCTAGTCACTACGAATATCTTACTCGCTAACGACTTCGAGCCACGAATAGCGGATTTTGGGTTCACGAAAATCGGACAGCAAGATAAGTCGAATTGCACGACGGAGACGGATGTTTACTGCTTCGATGTTGTGCTGATGGAGCTGTTAACGGGGAGGGTCGGCACGGCGGAGACGGTGGTGTGGGTGAGGAAGATGGTGAGGGAGGGATACGGGGTACGCACGTTGGATGAGAGGCTGAGTGATGATGGCTGCGAGTCGGAGAAAGAGATGGTGGAGAGCCTCCGAGTTGCGTTCTTGTGTACGGCGGAGTTACCGGGAAAGAGGCCTACCATGCAGCAGGTTTTGGGTTTGATCAAAGGCATTCATCCTTGTGGTGGACTCCATTAGTGGCCATTAGAGGTCTCAAGTCTGAGCAAATTGTTCTCCATCATGTTTAATTTTCTATATTTTGTTAAATTATTTTTTGTCCTTAAAATACGCAATTTAATCCTCAAGTATACATTCTTATTTGTTTTGTAAAATTTATTGTAGGCATCATTTAATGATGAGGACGAAATTCTTGCTGTAAGATTAAGATTTTTTTTCTACAAGAAATTAGTGAAATACCTCGCAATGCATTGGGTATTAAAATATAAAGTTTTTCAAGAACATGCATCTCATCTCGAATTTCTTATATAAATACAAATAGCCAAATGCATGAATTCAAATATGCTCACTCTAATTTAAATGTATTTATGTGGGGTAATGATTAATTACAAATTTTTAGAACGAAGGAAAATTGTGGACAAAGTGGAGTGAGACAAGGAAGCTTGAGTCTTGAGGCAAAGTTTTCATGTGGTCCTTTTCGTGGGCATAGTGCAGGGAATCCCACTCATGTTATTCACTTTTTTTTGTCCTTTTCTTTCCTTTTATTAATTATTATTTTTCTTATTTTCAATTTTTGTTTCACTCCTTTTCTTCTCTTCTTTCTTTTGTTCTCTTCAAGTTAGTTAATTCTTCCTTCGAAAAGAATATTTCTGCAATAGCGAATTTGTTGCGGACAGGTATGGATGTTATAACAATTTTTTTTATTTTCATAACATTATATTTACCAAAAAAAAAGTAAATTCAATCATGAGATCCTTGGCACTTGATGATGTACTGCTTTAGTATTGGATTTGTGTGCTGTTTTTCTTTTGCTTTATTTTCAAAACATAACACCAAAATCTGACTCATGGATGCCAACTTTGTTTATGTAAACTTTTCTTTTACTTTTTAAAAATGGCCTATTCTAGCTTCATGGTGAGATCCATTTCCTTTACGCTTTTGATTAAAGTTAATTTATAAGCCACGGATAAGATTTGCTTTATATTCCTCGCTTTTCAGTGTCACATTTGTATCTTATGGATCTACATACATACATATATATCTTCAACTGTTCTTTGAACAAAAGGGGCTCGACAAATTCGAAAATTAAAAAAAAACTGATCTAGGTAAATTATTTTACTATTTTGGACGCATTTCATGCTCAAACAATGAAAAGTTATAAATATATGCATTAATTTGTGAAGACTATAATACAAGATATTTAAATAATTTCTTCTATAATTCTTGATGTTGGGAATGACCAAAGATTATCTATGTCATTGGGTTAACGATTCTTTTGGGCCAACATTGGACTAATGATTCACAGCTCAAATTAAGTGGGGTGTAAATTGATGCGAGTGTTATATGCACACATGCATTTATGGGAGAATTACATATAAGGATTTCAGATAAGAAAATTAATTACCCATATCACCTAGTGACTTGTGAATATAGGAATTTGACATGTAAATAAAACTGAAAAATTAGTAAGTCTTAGCATTTGGTATTGTTTGTAATTTTCCCTATATTTAATGAGGGCATTGGAAGTTGAAACTATTATGAATAGTGGGAATTATTAGTATAATACATTATTATAAAGAAAGATGTTTCATTATTGGGGCAATTGACCTCGGGACTTACAGTGTGTTTAGGAACTTCATTGGGAGGAATGAGTTTTCAAATTTCTAGATGGTTTTACGGATTTCAAGATGATTTTTATGGATTTCAAAATGGATTTTATGAATTTTGAAATGGTTTTATCTCGACTTACGTACACTGTTGGAGGAACGAAATTTCTAAACAAGCACAATGTAGATTCATATATATATATATGTGTGTGTGTGTGTGTGTGTGGGGCTAAAAAAGTTTGTGTGCGAAGAAGAGATCCATAGACTCCTGTAAAAAAATGAAAAAAATTCATAAAAATCTAATATCTTATAAATAATTTAGATCAAGACTCCGATCCCATATAGACATTAACGCTAAAATTACGTAATAAGACCGAGGAAAATTATAATAAAATATCCCATGTTATCATTTTCTTCCCATTCCCCCTTTTCTATACTTTTCTTTTACCTTATTATATATATATATATATATATATATTAAGATATATTGGAGTGTGTCCATAATGATAAATTAATTATCATGGAATAATTATTTTCAATGATAATAAATTTTAGAAATAAAAATTTTAAGATGTTACACATCTTAAATTTTGTAAATTAAATAGCTATAAAACTAAAGATACAACTTCTCTGTAATTAAAAAAGGGTTAAATCCAATTTAAACATATCTTGTTGTGTTTGAATGAAAAACCAGGGTATCAATTATTTCCAATGAAATAGCTATTAAACTTTACAATGTTGGATACTTTTTTTATGAATATTTTAGAATAAAAATGCTGTTTAACTCAAATTCAACGCAAGTTAATGGTCAACACACTATTCATTAGTTAAATGGCAACATTGTAATAATTTTAACATTTGAGATGCAATGTCACTCCTTTATTGTGAATTTTTACTGTTAAAAAGTACCTTTTAACCCTTAATTTTTATATAAAGTGTAATAGAATAATAAATTTTTATCTTTCTGATATATTTTAAGAAATGCTGTTTATTATATTTTTTACTTTTGATATATATTTTATGTGTATTTAAAAAATATTATTGATTATATTCATTATTATAATTATAAATTAATTTAAGTCATTGGTTGGTGATGTGTATCTAAGTGGGATAGAGAACCCTAACCCAAAAGCTAGTTATCGAGGTGGAAGAATCAACTTACTTAAATGCCCCATTGATCATCTTATTCTACTCAATGTGAGACTTGATATCCTATACTACCAAATCTCCATCACATTGAAAGCTGACGTCTCGGCAGCTGCACTCCGCAGCACTTCACTTGACCTCATACAGATCAGAACCCTCCGTGAGTAGTCCTCTCCAGAGATGTCGTAAGCCTGGCTCTGATACCAATTGATGGGTACCTAAGTATGATGGGCAACCCGATCCTAAAAACTAGCTATTAAGGTGGGAGAACCAACCCACTTAAATACTCCATTAAGCATCTCCTTTTACTCAATACGGAATTTAGTATCCCATACTACCAAGTCTCCCGGGCAAACAAGCCATAATAAAAAAGTTTATCAGTTTAACTACGTCGTTTAATTTGTAGAAGATAGCAGCCGTTGAATCAGTGGAAAAATCAGAACCGTCTATTCAATTGTATATGTTTTATATCTGTTCCTTCATTTTTTGCTTCTCTCAGCTCCCTCGACCGTAGCCTCTTATTCTTCTCCGTTCTTCCCCAACAACCGACTCGTCGCAGTTATTCCAACTGACTCAGCAAAAGGTTCTCGTCACGGGCTTTTCCTCTCTGTTTTTTCGCCATTCTTCTATCTGATGCTCCAGATCCTTTCACTCAAGTTGTGCTGCGAGTGGGTTTAGTCCGAAAGAAGGAAAAAAACTCGAAACATTTTGAGTCTAGAGATCTCGAAAGTTTAAATGATCTGTATGTATCAAACTTAAATTAGGATCTTGACTAGACCAGTAGCATATGGAATTCTTATCCATTCCTATACATGGTCGTGTTCATGCATCTAAAGGCCCCAGCTGATGATCTTGACTAGACCAGTAGAATCTGAATTGGATTTAAAATAGTACCGAGAACATGTCAATTTTTGTATGTTATTTTTCTTCTATATGTTCCTTCATTATTATTTTCTTGCATTGATGGAGTTTTCTTAAACTTGAAAGTTGCCCATATTTTTAAGATATTGTCAATACGTTTGGCACTTTGGCTTTGCCATAATTTCCAAGAATGTTGCTTTCTACCAGGGAACCATTTTATCCTGCTTTATTATAGGCAATGAGTTAATAACTTATATTTGTTCTGATTTCAGGATGGAGGTCTAGATGGTAATTGTCGAGTCATGTTTGGGGAAGAACTTCAAATGAAAAATGGTATATCACTTTTCGATTAAAGTATGTTCTGCTAAATTTATTGTATCGTTTCTTTGGACACCTCATCCTATATTGTCTATGCTCAAAGAATGAAGATAACTTGATTAATCTGTTGGAAGAGGAATATCTTAAGAGCTTCACAATGTCACCAATTTCTTATGGAACAGAAGAATTTAACATTTTCATCAGCAATCTGTTCTCTCATTTGCCCAAAAAAATCTTATGTTCTTTCTGGAAGTGGTTAAGCAGGTCTGGTATGTAATTATGAGATAATGAATTTGAACTTTCATATTGTCCTTGTAATAAACATATGTAATACGTACAATTAACTTCTGCATGATATATATTCAATCAAGAAAAAAAAATATTCAATGTACCTTTGATATGCAATTTGTTTGCTTAGAGTTGATTGTTCAAATGTTTAGTTCTGGATAAATGAAGTGCATGAGAATTTTTCTGCAACCATGTATTTGAGAATGTGCCAAATTTTATGGACTTACGTTAGGTGTTTAAGAATAAGATTATGGAAAAACAATCTCAAACATTACTTTGGGGTGGTATCAGTTCACTTTTCCATGTAAATGTGGCCAAGTAAACAGCTAGGGGATGCATATTAGGCCCATATTACATTGAAATGATACTAATATTTTCCATTTCCTTTTTCATTTATCAGTTTACATGTTGGTCCACTGTTTTTTCACAAAACTCTCTTGATTTTGGTTTTGTAGGTGATTTTACACATGCAGCATCATTAGGATCTGTTCTGGTTTTGACTCCTAGCAGTCAACACTCCTCAGTTTTCTGAGCCATCTCAAACTATGCAAATTGATGCTGTGGCTAGATCAGATGGTGCAGAACATGGAGAAACGGCTCAGGAAGAGCAAAAACTTGTAGATCCATTGGACAAATTTTTCCCACCACCACCAAAAGTTAAATGCCCTGAAGCATGGTAGTCAGAATCTTACGATTCACGATTCGAATCTTACGTTTTGATTCAGATATTGAGGAAAAGATTCGACTCCCATGGTGAATCTTTCCTTCACCGAATCACATGTTGTATCTCACGATTCACGATTCGAATCTCACGATTCAATCCAGATATTGAGAGGAAAGATTCGACTTCTATAGTGAATCTTTCCCCCATTAGAATCTTTCACTCAAGAATCGTGTGACGACTGCTATTTTGGTGATGCAAGATGAAGTGGGCATCTTCATTCTGTGATGTGGGAGGGAAATTGCCCAATAGTAGCCTTTTATTCCTACTTGTTCCCGAAAGCAATTAATATTTTTGCCTAAAAAACCCTTCCTACTACAATGCAATCTATATCCAGCCAATGCCCATCGAAACTTCAAGTTTCCTATTGTGTGGGAGTTGATTTTTTACTTTGCTCCCACCTCGTTTCTGTACGATCAGGTCTATTATTCTATTCATTTCAAAGTTTCACCCATCTGGTCCATACAATAAATTTTATGACTATTTTTTTTCTAAGTTTGTTTCTCTCCACCCTATTTTATTTTTCTGTGCTGTTAGTGGTTGTGGTTGTTATTTTGATGGTGGGGGCATAATGACTCATAATTTTTATGAACTTATGAAATAAAAATTTTTATTTGATGTCTTTTATGTGAAAAATTATATTTATGTCATCTTTAACAAATGATCATGAATGTTATGATTCATGATACGTTACGATTCACGATTCTAAAAATGGGTTTTCCAATTCACTATTCGTATCTCGATTTGACAACCTTGCCCTGAAGACCTAAAAGTAAGTTCCATTAGAATAACTTTGTAATAATCATTAAATTACGCTCCATAAATTTTAGAGATGCATGATTTATTGAATTGAATTGGTGTGATTTGCTCCCCTAACCAAGAAAAAACAGCTTTTGCATGATTGTGTAGTTTGATGTCCTTCACCCCTTCTGCTATATGCCACACTAGAGATCCACTTTTAATTTGCTAGGAGTCTTGAAGTTCTCAAGCTTCTTCTGCTAAACGATTGATTTTGTTAGTCATATTGTTGGTATTGAATATGATTAAATCAAATTGAATGATAATCGTTTTATTCGTTAATCAGTGCACTAGCTGTTTAGCAGTTCTAAGTAATAATTTATATTAAAAAATTATTGCCCTCAGTTTTTGAGAAAGTAGAAAATTGTATGAATTTGTTTTTAGCCTTTGCATATTTGTTGATCTTTCATGACTCATTGCTTTGATTTAATTACTGCAAAGAAAGATAAATAAATTTCTTGAGTATAAGAAGGATGGAAAAAGTTTTACTGCAAAAGTTCATAATAGGGAGGACTATCGGAACCCTGCTTCCTGTTGCATGCTGTGAGGTATCAGGACATTGACCAAATGGGATCTTGTTTCGATAAAGATGTATTTAACGCTCATGGATATGACCCAAGTGACTCCCAGGATGAAATAGGTGACTTAGTGCTTGTTTGGGAATTCCTTATTGCCAACGGTGCACGCAAGTCAAGACCAAACTATCTCAAAATCTATGAAAACCACCTTGAAATCCGTAAATTCTTCTTGAATTCAGTAAATTCTTCTTAGATTCCATAAATTCTTCTCGAAATCTGTAAACTCATTTCTCCCAACGGGCTTCCAAACACATTTATGTGTTTGGGAATTCCGTTGGGAGAAAGGAGTTACGGATTCCAAGATGATTTTACAGATTTTGAGATGTTTTTACGGATTTTGAGATGCATTTTGTGTTAGCTTGTGTGCCCGTTGGGAAAACGGGATTCCCAAACATGCACTTAACTGTTTCTTCTTTGCTTCTATCTTGTGCTTCCCTTACTTATTTTGCATTTTATGCTCATGTTTACCTGATTTTGTGTATTATATGATAGTTTTGTGTATTCTTGTCTAGATATGCTGGTAGTTGGGTTTTGGGTTGTTTAGGCTATTATGGTTCACTATACTGACGCTGGACTTAATATATGTTATTAAAGAATTTGTTTGTTTTCTAACTTGATATTGAAATGATTTTTACTACTGGATTGTGTTTCTTCTCTTTTAATCCTTTTGATACTATTATTTGGGCTGAGATGGACTGCCAACATATATGTACAGTTGGGTATGGCTAGTTCTATTTGCTTTCGGGTTCCTTCTATATTTTTCATGAATATGTTTGTCATGACCTAGTTTAGGCTTCCATTGTCAATTTAACCAACTTATTGGTCTTGCCATACTTTGTTATTTATTCTTATTTTCCAAGTACTAGACACTGATGTTGCTTTTTCCCCTCTTCTGTTTACTCTTATTTTTTTTTACTGTTTTTGTTCATTTATTTTTTGCTGATACATAGCTCCTCTTTTGCATATCCCTTAACTGTCACAAATGGAGGCAGATATGACGTGTGAAAGTGACAGGAAAGAGCAAGAGAAAGAAGAAAGCATAGAAAGTTGAATTTGCCTCTGGTGGAGTGCAACCAGGAATTTTCAATGGTATTCCAAGGGTCAACATACCTGTTGTAGGTCACAAAGCAACCTAGTTCACCTATGGTATGGCAAAGCTCATTCTAACTGCTAATTTTCTATTTTATGTTGATTTTGTGCCTCCTCCCTTCAAGTGGTTTGCATTTGATGCATCCTACAGTTGAGGCCACCAATTGGGATAATAGACAACCAAAAATCACAGTGAGACAAGGTACTCATTTAAACAAATGCACCAACATGTGCAGCTTGCTTCAAACTTTTATTTTTGCTCACACAATTTTAATGAATAATCTTGTTTGAGTGGACGGTGATATGAAAATCCTCTACCTTTTTTTGGGGTAGGATTTTGTGCTAATGCTGCTGGTGGATACATGTTTTTTGCTTATGATTATGAAGAACTTTTAGCTTTTTTTTTGATGTGTTCCATTTGCTTTTATTTTGGTCTCACATGTAGATAAGTTATTTGTTGTCAAGGTTATGTTGCTTTAAGTGATTTCTTTTGGAGTTTTTGTCAGTAGGATGCCGTAACCAAGGCATATAATGATTATGTGCCTAGTATTGGTTGGTAAATGAATTATCATCTTGGCTGCTATTTTTCACCATGTTATGTTTTCTTGCACTCGAGTATACAATTTATTTAAAGTCTTGGCTCTGACACATTTTGATGAAACATTGTCAATTGAGTACTTAAATCATTCAAGCTATGAAAATCAACGCTAGTGTAAGTTTAAACCAATTTAATGTGGTCCTTATCAATTGGTGGCCATTGTTGATCTAATCAAACCAGAAACCTCCAACCAGTTTCAAGTCCCTCAGATTGTTGCCCACAAACATGTCTATTATTCAGTAACTTTTACAAACTCACTATTCTACATATTAGGAGAGGTTGAAAGAAAGTGCTCAACCAGTGCTTATCAATGCAGGATTTCAATATGGTAAATGGTTGGTTTCATTTTGGTTGACCCTTTTTGAAAGCACACTGAATGAGTATTGGATTTCCATTAGGGTCGTGGCAGTGCAAAATGCACAACCGGTTCATTTTATAAATGTTCGTGTATAGACATTTTTTTTCTATTTGCTAATTCTTAATACACATGAGAGAGTATGTCTCTTTATGATAATACATGTTCCCGGTTTTTTTTAATCAAGAAAGAATGCTCCTCTTTCATTGTTGTCAGTGTGAGTTTATACTAGAATCATTGCCATATTAGTCACTGAACAGAATTAGTAAAAAAATCGGTTGTTGTGAAGATATAGTTCTCTTCTCAAGATATGGTTCTTCCCTGGCATGACACGAGCATTCACTTGAACATGAACATAAAATTGTTTATTTTTTCCAAATATTTTTTGGAAATTTCTGATGATCTTAACAAGGGCTTCAAAACTAACACAGAAAATTAAAAGAACTATGAGTAATTTTTTAACTGATACCGGAAGAGAGTCTAAGTATGAAAAAAAATATGGTGTATAATTATTAACACAACCATTCTAGTTGGTATTATATTTGATTGTTAAAGTAAAAGCTATTTAATTTATTTTGACAAAGTGGAGAAATGGAATAAATTGGTTATAATAATTTGATTTTTCTAAAATATTATATTATACATCAAGTTATGAGTAAGATAAATAATTCAGGAAAAATGATAAATATGGAATATAAGCTAAATAACTTTAAGGAAAAAGATAAATATGCCAATAATTTTTATATCTATGACTAAGTTTAACCCCAACACTAATTCATATTCTAAGGACAAGAATGAAAAGCTAATATGAGCAAAGAAAGCCAAGTGGCAGTGGTAATCATAGTTTATTAAGTTATCTTCATTTCTTGGTAATATATTTTGAAATTTTAATGATATGGTATCTATATGTGTGTTTGGGAATATGTTACGAGAGTGATTTTACAGATTTTGAGGTAAATTTGTGAGATGAATTTTATTTCAATTTATATGTAACGTGGTTTGAACGTACAAAACAATGTAATTCAAAACTTTAGATTCAGACAAGAAAAACTTATGGTTAATCTTAATTTTCTTGCAGAATAGTCACAATTAATTACACATTTAAAATTATAGATATAATGTTTATATTTTTATGTCATTATTGTTCTTTTGTACCTTCACAAATCATGAAAATAAATCTTGTTTTGTACATTCATCATGGCCTCCATGGTTAATTTTGACCAATCTCATTGAAATAATTGATCTTAACATAATTCATCAAACAACAAAGTTGAATGAAAACTTTTGCAATCACAAGACACCAATTTATGAATCTTCCATACAATAGTCATAATACACAATAAAACAAATCATATATAAAAGATAGAAGTTTGACTAGAGAGGCTAAGTCAGTCAAATTATTGGTGGGAATATTATCTATAATGAAGATAGAATTTCATTTATCACTAAAACATATATTTTGGGAATTTAACAAAAACATCATCATACAAACAACTGCCCATACTCTTTCATCAAGTGTCAACATCATTGCTAACGACACCTGCATGAATCAAGAGGAAAACAAACTGACTATTAAAATCATGTTTATATTCTACATAACTATTTTGTGAAAAAAGCATTTTTTACGAATTCTACTTTGTAAATATTTAGGATATTTAATAAAAAAAGTTGAGTTAAATAGGTGGGGGAATCAAATAATCGAAGTCATCCATTTTTTAATATGCCTCTGTTTTTATCCTCATTACTATAGCTAATATCTTTTAAAAACAAAAAATTGTTCACTTTTTTCTGAACCAACTGAACAGTTACAAAGGAGAGAATATACACAAACTCAGAAAGAAAATATGATATAAATGAAAAGGTGTTTTATGATAAACACATACTCGAACAGATAGCTCCTCTGTTAGATCCCATAATATATGAAGCTATTTAAATAAATCTCAACAAGCAACTCTGTTTTTCATTGATAGAAATTGGCGTATAAATGGCAAAAGGAATATGCTATTTTTTTAACACTATGGCTTCATGTATGTCGCTTTAATTGATATAATTGTAAATACGACTGGAGAAAAACAAACAAGCATCAGAAAGATACAAACAATTAAAGTAACAAACCTGAACACGAATGATAACTTGGATGATGGACTTATAGTTCTATACATTACCAACGGTCTCCTGCAATACCAAACCATAGTATTAGTTTGCCTCAAAAGATTTAATTTTGAAGAACGATGACGTTGGCATAATTAAGCATGATATAATCAAATTTCAATTTCCTCATAGTAATTAGTTATACATTTCTGGAAACAATAAAGTTCTTAACGTGTGGTTAATATCATAGCTTTGCTGAGGATATCCTATGTATCATTTTGTTGAGATTTTCTTCATCCTTCCATGCCATGTCATGCTCTTCTATTTTCACTTTAGACAACTTTGGTGTTTTCAATATTCCTGAACAAAACATGTTCATTTCATGGCATCTTGTTATTTTTAAATCTTCTAAATTTGGAAATTGGAAGGTGTGACTTTGTGAAGAGAACATCTTCAAGCTTGGCATATTAGTAAGTTCGATCTTCCACAATTGGTTGAATGTGATTCCGCCTTCCACATCTTCATTGGTCTCATTTATTACAATTTCCTCCATATTCTTACAATCATTTATCTCCAACCATACAAGACTCACCAATCTTCTGGCAGTTGAACTTGTCACTAAATGGATGAGCTGATGACATTCAGATACCTTTATCCTCCACAAATATTGGAATGAAGCAGAGGAAGGTGCCAACTTAAGTAAGTTACAACAGCTTTTGACCTCGAGGATGTTTAGATTTTGATGAATTGGTGTCAGCTGAGAATCATCCTTCCATATGCTCTTGAGATTGTCCGAATGGGCTATGTATAATGCCTTAAATGGTGGGATTTTCTCCATAGAATCATCAGTATTGTGGTCGTGTGAAAGGAATATCTCCTCAAAGGAACAATGCTCTACAAAAATTGAATCCAATTTGGGAAATCTCTCAAGGGAGCTATAGGGAAAGGTTACCCCTTCATCCATGAAGCCTTCTACATAAAGACTTCTCACTTCAGGAAACACATCCTTTATCACTGTGATGTTCTCCGTATTTAACGCCATGCTTTCCGTTGTGAAAATTACCTATAAAATGATAATTAATAAAACAATCCATAGGGGATTTAGTAAGTCAGATCAATATATTATTTTCAAGCATTCAATCTTTCTTAATGGATCACTCATCTTGTGCTAATATTTATAATTTTCATTAACAGCCCCTCCAAAAAAAAATCACATCCGGACGTTAAAATTACGAGTGAAAACTTTAAATTAATTTTATTGCCCACGTTCATTCCTGGTAATTAAAGATTTAAATTAGGTAACAACATCACCATTTCCTTCTAATTTATATTTACCTCTAGGCTTTGGATGCTGTAAATTGCTTGAAAAATAAACGAATACTAACAAAACTATTATTATCACAAGGGAATATAATAATGAGGTCAAGATATTCTTAAAAAGAATGGTTTCTTATTTTACTGTTTAACTAAACTCTTTTTGAATTGACCCATCATCTTTATCTAATACCTGGACACTAAAATAAAAATAAAATATTTTAAATCATTTTATTGCAACCATTCTTTCTAGTAGGAGATATACCAAACAATATTGGACTATTTGCAATATGCCATATTCATTAATCATCATTTGCTCACAGGTAAAGTTTATAATTTATTAGTAGACGGTAGGATGTCCAAATTTCAATATTTGTATAAAATATTTATCTCATGCTAAAATTTGTAGATGATAGAGAAATATTTAAAATGTGGAAAATAATAATATCGGTGTGTTGGACATACCTCTTTAATAGTAAATCGATGTTGGATAATGTTAAAATCAGTCATCCGAATATCTGTATGATGTCTGAATGGATTCTCTACTTGAATACTTTTAAGCAAGGGGGCATAGATGACTCCTGGACAAAACATTGTGAGTTGAGGACACTTTCTTATAGTTGTACGTTCTAACGATGAAAATCTGAAATTATAATTGTGGCTGCAAAATCTCTTCAATCTTGGCAAGACATCAAGTTGCAAAATCTCTAGTTTGTTGAAAACGATTTCCTTATCCTCTTCATCCTCTCCTCCCTGCTTCGTAATAATTTCCTTTATTTGATCACACTTACTAATTAAGAGAAGTGTAAGATGAGACAAGCCTCGAGCAGCTGATGACGTCATCAAAGTAGTCAACCCTTGACACCTTGGCACAACCACTGAAGAAGACTCCATCTCTGTATAATTATTCAAATCTTCAAAACCAAACACCATTTCCAACATGTCACATTTTCTGACTTGCAATTTTTCCAGCTTGCTTAAAGATTTTATCACAAGAAGGGGTACCGATTTAAGAGAACCACAACTCTCCACAATCAATGTTTTCATGTTGCTGAACGAGTCGTGTAAAAGTTGCTCATCCCATATCAATGAAATTGAGTGGTTTAATAAATTGGATAATTCCAATATCTCTAACTTTGGAAGCAAAACCTGTTGAAAGAAAGTATTGTCAGTTAAAAATAAGTTCTAATTCATAAACCTTAATACCAAAATAAGTAATTCTAGCGCATATGATTTTCAATAAAA
>JANTPZ010015619.1:0-10819 GCA_025593235.1 Vachellia pachyceras | reverse complement strand
ACGAACAACGGTTTGACACGTGGCGTGTGTTGTCGTCAGACCGTCGGTAAGTGCGCTCCACCGCATGTGATTCCTTTCACTTTTCCACCACTCCCTCCCCCTTTTCACACTTTACCATAAATCACCGCAACAACCCACCCACCAACCAAAATGTTAATTAATAATCACTGACCTTTTTTTAAATAAAGAAATTTAATTAGTTTGATCACCAATATTAAGATAAATCTCCAGATTTAGAAAGTATCTTCACAATTACTTACAGAGTTGGCTTTTACTATATAGAGTTATAGGTTCGAATCCGATCTCACCGTCTCTTTTCGTAACCCAACTCACTGTTGCGGGACCTAAATCCCATTTTTTTTTTTTTTTGGGGAACATAATTGGATGCGAGTACGCAATGGTGAACATGGGGAAGGAATAAGAAGAGGGATAAGGGAAGTGGAAGTCCAATAATAACCCTGATTTATGATTTCATTAGGGTTAGTTGGGATGGGCATGGGCATATATAAAAGCAGAATGTGGGGAGGAAGTGGTAGGTGAAGGATTTGCTGAAGCTGAAATTCATCGATGGGAGAAGCCATAGGTGTGGGAAGCTAGGAAAGAGATCCCAACAAGAACATTCCTCTCTTGTTATCCGCTTCTCTTTCCTATGCCTCCCATACCCTTGACTCTCCCTTCCCCCTCTTCATCATCATCTTCTTCTCCCTCTTCCGCTTTCAGGTGTGAATATATATATCTATAGCTGTATGTGTAGTTGTATGAACACTATTGCTTCTGAATCTTGATATGCAGTTGATGCTGCTGAGTTAGGGATCTGTTCTTTTCTGCAATCTCCATGGCCTTTACTTTTATGAGGTTTCTGACATACCTTCTTGATCTGTGCGTGTGACGTGCTTATGCAGGGGTTATGCTGATCTTGTCTGTATCGTTCTAATTTTATGGGATGTCTGGAAGATTAAATGTTTTGCAGCTCAACCTTATGCAAAACCCTAATTTCTATTATCTTCACCGTTCCAAAAGAATGCTTCTTCTTCTTCTTGTTTTAATCAAGATGATGTGAGCAGTGAAAATAAATACCCAAAGAATGAGATATGAGCGGAGGGTGCAGTGAAAGGGAGAGATGATCCGACCTCCTCTCCTCATCTTCTTTAACCAAATGGAATTAACAAATTGTGGAGGTTAAGAACTGAATTAACTAATTTGTTTAATTTATTGTGCAGGGCACACATGAAAAATACAAACAAAATACTTGTTGAAGACATTAGATGTAGTTTTAAGGTTGTTTGGTGCATCTTAATCCTTTTGTTTTTGAAATTTAAATGTATGATTACCATGAAGTTAGGCTTAGAATTCCATTAATCTAAATCCACCTGAACGAAAATATCTAAATATGAAAGAGTGAGAATGGAGCAGTGAGTGATGAAAGGAGGGATAGGAAGAGAGCAGGGTGATTGTAAAAATGAACACAGGAGGTTAGTTCATCTCTCTACCGCACCACATCACGCCATCCTGAAATCGTTTGGGACGGATTTAATTAGTTTTACTTAAAAAAACGGAGGTAAACCAGGTAAATATACGAAGAAGATTAAAATATTATTTAAATCTCACTTTGAAAATGTTGTTCCCTTACCTTCTAAAATGCACTACAGTGTATGTTTTGGTATAACTCTGAATACTAGAAAAAAGTATCCCGCAATCGGTAAAAAATATATAAAATAAACTATTTTCAAATTCCAAACACAATCGTTTTTGGTGTGAATGAGTTCCGCACATAGAAGTGCAAGTTGTTCCTGGTGTCGGATTGTGTATAAATATTTAACTAATACAGCATACTTTTGAATCGGTAGAAGCCTGTTCAGATTAAAGTTTGAAACAATCACTGCTCTCTCCAATTTTTTTTTTGTACAAAATTTTTTAGAAATGGGGTTGGTTCACCTGCAAAGGGTATGACATCTAGCTTAAGATTCGTAGGGATCAGGTAATGGAAACCTTTTAGTTCTGATTATATAGGTAGGTTAACATAGTTTCATTAAGTTGTAATGATGCCTTTCCAAATACCGTGACTCGAGCCATAACAAAATGGTATTCCCAAAATTGAATAATCTCAATGAGAGTACGCGCTCTTCAAGTTTTTTGGTTACTGGAGCTTCGAAGCGCTCTCCGAGTTGAGAAAAAGAAAAAAGGTTTTTTTTTTCATTGTGTTAAACTTAAATTAGAAGCTGTCGAGCCCATTTTAAAACTCTTGAACTCACTGGAGGCCCAATAAGTTTGGGCCGAAACATACGTAGATGCCCAAAAATGTGTTTGTATTGTAGTCATCACGAGAGTGGACGAAATTAGTGTGTGAAAAGCGCTAGAAGGAGGGCTTGAACCTCCGACCTTGTGGTTAACAGCCACACGCTCTAACCAACTGAGCTATTCCAGCTTCTTCATTCGAATTGCTTCATTTAAATATTGATTCAGTAGCCATAACTATCGCCTAATTATATACCTTCTGTCGCAATTTCTTTTCCCTAAAGAATGATTTTGTTGAAGAAATGTATTTGACGATCTTGATTATTACTATTGGGGAAAAGTTAGTTATTGTGGGAAAGACTCATAATTTTCTGCCAATCATTTATGATCTTTTTTTTTTTTTCTATGATGCCTTCCCAATCGCATTGATGAAGGTAGGGTTTTAAATGTAGATTAAATGTGAAAATATCTCCTAATATAATAAGTGGCCGCAAAATTTGCATGAAGTTTTCCTTTTTGCTGAGATACCTTCCTTTCATTGCTTCCTACATTTATTGACATTAATTTCTCTTGCTTCCCCACTTTTCTTTCCTTCCTTTTCATACATCTTTAGTTTAATTTTGTAATCTTTCAAATTTATATCATTTTGATTTTGGTTCTTCAGCATCAAAGCATGCGCTTTGATTCCTTGATAAACAAAAAACCTATAGTTTAGAATTTTAGAAGTAAAAATCACAATAAGAACAAATTTAATGAACCAAATATTGTGTTTACCCTTTTTATATTAATATTAAGGGGTAAGGTCTAATTGTGCCTGAAAATTTTGCCCACAGGATATGGATCATCCAAAACATTTTCGGGCTCAATGTTGTCATCATCATGATTTTTGCTGACCTCTCTTCATAGATAGCTAAATTTTAGAAAGAAAAAAAAGGGGTTGGGCTCACCCACGATCCAAAGGCAGGGCACTTAATGCATGATCCACTGGGATTGTCCCTGCGGGTATTGGAGCATGTCAAGTAAGCCCTTTAGCTAAATTTTGCTGACCTCTCTTCTTATCTAAAGAATAAATGCTTTACCCACAAGGCTAGATGATGCTTGAAGCTTAGTTCAGAAAGCTTTGATGGAGGTAGAGGAGGAGAATAATGGAATTGTGATGGCAGTAGTACTAGGGCTGTGCAACGGGCGGGACAGGCTGGCCCGATGGTCAGCCCGTAGCCCGCCCGTTTATTTTTCAACGGGTTCGGGTTAGCCCGTAACCCGGTGCTAACCCGTTTAAGCCCGGAATAAACGGGTTGACTAAAACCCGGCCGGGTTCGGGCGGGTTACGGGCTAACCGTTTAACTTTTTTTTTTTTAAAAAAAAAAAGCAAGGATGAAATCACCCCTCTGCACAGCAACTAACCAAGATCGCTCGCAGCTGCAGGGTCGAAATAGATGGAATCAAATCTGCACTGAGCTCATGAAACCAGGGCGAGCATCTGCGAAACCATATCAGCCGAAATCGTAGAGGAAAGGCACGCAAAATTCATTATTAGACTGAATCGTGTTTGTGAATGAGAAACTCAGAATGTCAAGCAAGAGTCATAGCGCACTTATCGTCATCATCGAATCAAACTCCATTAGGGTGGAAAATCTGCTATCAGGACCTATAAATAAAACTACATTCAAAATCAGAAAACCTCAAGCAAATCAAAGTGAGTAAAACCCAAAAGAGATCATCGTAGTTCATAGCGCACTCATCGTCATCATCGAATCAACATTCCTAGAATCAGGGGTCCAACTTTTTTCCTCTCCTTGTGTTCTATGAGTTCAGTGACAGTAAATTGCTGCAGCAGGAACCACCATATGAAGACGGCTTCTCGCATGACGAACGCGATCCAGGGCACGAGTCAAAGCTCTGGCCAGGTGTTGGCTGTTGGAGAAGAATCGGCGCTGGTTATGGCCGGTGAGGCCGTTGGAGAAGGATCGGCGCTGCTTCCGAAAAGAGAAGCTTCTGGAGGCGATAAGGTTGGGGTTTCAGGTGTGCGAGATCTGGTCTGAGGGGAAGAAAATAAGAAATGAAGGAAAAGAAATGGAAAGGCTGATAATCGCCGGTGAGTCCGTGAAGGTAAGAAGGAAGAGAGAAGCTTCAGAGGCGATAACGATAAGCTTTAGCTTTCAGGCGTGTGACGTGCGTGTGAAAATGAGTCTGGGTTTGGTCTGGGGGGAAGAAAAACTGAAGGAAAATAAATGGAAAGTGTTTAAAAATATGATAAAATTGTTCAGCTTTGTTTGGGGTGGGAATCGAACCTGCTTGTTGAGGAATATGTGCTAATACCTTAACCATGAGGATCAAATATTGGTTTACTGATTCATGTCCAAGACTTATTAAATTATAGTATATTTATATGTACAAAAAAAAACATAAACAGGCGGGCACGGGCAGCCTGAGGCTTTGCCCGTGTCCCGCCCGTTTAAGTGCATAGCCCGTCCCGTTTAGGCTCGCTCGTGACGGGCCATTATTGGGCAGGCCCAAACGGGAAAATTTGCGGGCGGGTTCGGGCGAGTCTAGCAGGTTCCGGATCACTTGCTCAGCCCTAGATAGCACCTTTGGTATAAGTTAGATAAATTAATTTAGAGAAAAATAATAAACATATCAGTTAAGTAGTTTCCTTCATATCTAAAAAGAAGGAAAAGTGACTTTGATATTTTAATCTTTTTATCAATTAGAATAAACCCTTGTAATGAATGGGATCCCTTTTTTTATACCTCCAACTTTGAGATAAAGTAAGTTCAGATAATAACTAATATAATAATATAAATTTGTGAGAATCATGAAGTTAAAGTACTACAAGGTATAAATTTAAAATTAAACGGGGCTAATAATTGAGTGAAATGTATTGTTTGATTTAAAATTGTCATATTATCCAATTCATTTTTTCCATTGAATTAAGTTAAATATAACACAATAAATATAAAAAAAACCTCCATAACCACAAATGTGTGTGTGTGAGCCTTAGTTACTCCCATTTCATCTTAACCATTTCACCTTAACAATAATTTACACGAACACATGGAAAGATTCAATCCATAATAATTTCAAGGTCTTGCTTGAAATTTACAGAGCTAATACAGCATACAGGAACATGATGAAACATATATTGGATTGAAGTAAAGAAAATAAATGGGAAAACAAACACATAAAATGATGTCTTCAATTAATTTATTTAAGTTTCTTTTCATTGACAGGTCCTCTTGGAATCTTGTTGAGAACATTGGAATCGAATGCCTTCATCAATCTTCTCAAGTCTTGATTGCCTTTGCTTGCCAGATAATCCACCTCATATTCATATCTCTCGTACATCACAGGCAAGATCACCATGCATAAGAACACTAATTCAATATTGCACAAACAAACAAGTAATTAATCATTAATTAATTAATGGGATTGAATATTAAGCAAAATGTCATAGTTTAATTTGATCGGTTTCAGATCTTACCGAAGTATATCAGATTCAGAGTGGTGAAATAATTCCCAATGGCTGACATGATCCACAGACCTACGATCGTCTGAACCAAACCCAAAATTAGACTTTATGTTAACTAATCACCAGTTAACTTAATTAAGGATATATGCGGATTAACAAATCAATTCATATAAAAGAACTTATGATCAAAGTATACCGCAAAGAAGAGGGAGAGATCTTTGCCAATGGAGATATCGTAGAATTTCCTCAAGAACCAGTTGAGTCTTTCACACAACCGCCTCACGGTGGATTCTGAGATTTGAAGATCATGAACACTTGGAGGACCCCTGCCAATTCAGAACAAGAACATCAAATGTACGATTCGCAAAACCAACTCAACATTATTTTTTTTTGAAGTTAAGGTGCAAATATGTCTTGAAATTTTTCACTTAAGAATAATGTTATCCCAAAAGTTTTTTTTTTGGCTTCAATATCGTCCCGAAGTTTCTAAACGTAGCAATGCTAATATACTCCATTATAAAGTTAACATTTTTAACATTAAAGATCAATATTGTTCATTTTAGTATTTTCGGGACCACCTTGAATCCAAACAACTTTTAAAATAACTTTACTCTTAAGTGAAAGTCTTACCAGATTGACTATGACTTTACCCGAGAGAGGGGGCATCAAGTTTCTGTCATTGGACTCAATTCCCATTGATAAGAAAGAAAGAATGAAATGGGTAGAGTTGAGTAAGATTCCAGTATTGTTGGATTTTAAAATGGGTTATTGAATTTACGTACCAAGTGATGAGGCCGGCGGCGTTATACCAGAGGAAGAGGAGGAGCATGGAGGCGAGGAGGAGGTGACAGAGAAGGGTAACAAAAGGATATTCTAAGCCTTCAAAGAGGAACCAAATGAGAGTGAAAGCTGCCACTATTGCCCCCGTCTTCTTCTTATCCTTCCATACCATTATATCTGCAACTGCATATGCAATTCATATTCATCATGCATGCTTCTTATTAGTTATATTCTGCGTCGTCTTTGGTGCCCAAATCATTTTGTGCAAGTGATTAATCATTCATACGAAGTAACTGTATATGTGCAAGGCCTTTGACATGAAATACCATTAGAGATACTACGTTGAAAAAGGTCGATGCCATGAACATGCTGAGTCATTCATTCATACATGCATGCATGCATGTATGAATGAATGACTCAGCATGTTCATGGCATCGACTGCATGCATGTATGAATGCATACATACAGTTAGGCCTATATATATAGTTTGGAAAGTGTCTTACAGTTTCCGCCACCAAGGGCGGCGTGAAGCGATCTGCCATAACCAAAGAACCCGGGCTGTTTTGAAGATTCATAAGAAGAAGAAGGACGACTCACTGGCATGGTGTGACTATATATTCAGCTGAGATATGACTTGTATGATATTATTTCTCTTCTCTTGTTGCTTTATGTGTGATGATAATAATTCTCAATGTTTCACTTCGTACGATCCACGAATGCTATATATATATATGTATATAGTTGTTCTAAACTTGGAGACAAAGACATTAATATAATTCATTATTACACATATAGATGCATTGAGGAAAGGTATGCCTTTTGCATGCCCTTCAAGCTTTTTAGTTTCCTCCTCCTCGCAACTTTCACCTTTCCTTTGTTTCCTTCTTCTTTTTATTCTATTTTAAAACTATTCGTAACAAATAATCAAATGTCTATAATTTAAAGAATACAACTCGGCTAATTAAATTGCAAATCACTCCTGTGTGTGTGAATTTTTAACTGTGAATAATCCTTTTTTTGCCCTCACAATTGACATTCACTAAGGGTCAGGTACCTTACAGAGTCACAAACTAAGGTAAGAAGAGATGTATATATATGTGTGTGTATTTAATACTCTACAATACATCAAATGAGATTCATTCAATAAGAGAATCCATATGCTTAACACAAAAAAAGAATCAAACTTGAAATCTTGAATAAAAATGATGATAAATTAATTTCTTCTGTTGATAATTAGATCGTTACAAGTACTATATGCTACTTCTAGCCCTTGTTATAAAAGTTAGATTACTTTTTTAGAGATTAAGGAGATTGGTTACATTAATTAATTCACTTGATGTTCCAAAGATACCCTGATATAAATTAAAAAAAAAACAGTGGCCTAATTAACCAGTCACAACCACAAGCATTCTAGTTTCATCAAGAGCTTGTTTGATGTGAGGTTGAAAATAGTTTTTACAGATTCTGAGGTAAAACCTAGGTTTTGGAGAATATATTTTAGAAAATAACTTTTACAGACTCCGAGGCAAAGCCTAGGTTTTGAAAAGTGATTTATGTTTAGGAATTTATTAGCTTTTACGGATTCTGAGGCAAAAAAGTGGGTAGAAAAGAGGAAAGTAGAAAAGAGAAAGAAAGAAAAAGTAGGAAAGAGAAAACCTAGGTTTCAAACTGAGGTTTTGTAACCAAAATAGCTTTTGAAAATTTTTTTTTGCTTGGACAAAACCTCAGTTTTAAGGTAAAACCTATGTTTTGAAACTAAATCTAGGTTCTAGAATTGGTTACCAAACAAGCCTTAAATGAATCAGATATTATCCTAACTTGAGGAAGCAATCCCCCTCGTGTCAAACAAGTAAACATAGGGTCCATTTGGAAACACGAAAAAGAAGTACTTTTACACAAGTCGGGGTAAATATGTGGAGGAGATTATCTCGTTTTACAGAAAAATATTATTGAATGCGCGTTTAGCTATTGGGAACATCAAATTACAATAAATAACAGCCTCCTATTCATGATCAGAAAATTTTTATATCATTGGACTACGTACGAGGTCGTTGAATGTCTCGTTGTTAGCATGGTTTTTGGATATGTGTATGCATTGGCATGATGTGTCGTTTTTTAGTTGTTGAATAGTATATATTTGAATAATTATGGTATCTAATTATAATTAAGTGGGTATTGATAGGGGTAATTTGAAAAAAGTAATTAAATATAGAAGACAAAATGGACATGATTGTATATTTAAGACTACATTTAATTTTCAATTAGTTCTTATAATAAAGATCGAGTTTGATACAATTCAAACTTCCAGGTTCCAATCATTATGGTAATTAAACATTGCTGATCCCCATTACATTGTGCAATTAATTATTATTTTATGTAGATACTAATTATAAATATGATACTCCATCATTTCGTAGATAAAGGGGGAAGAAGAGCCATTATCCAATGATTTTATTTTAAAGTGACTTCTTTATTTTTGTTATGTGTGTACGTATATTTATATGTATCAATCTCAATCATATCGAAGAGGAAATTAGACATTCATGCAGTAAATTGGACACGCTTAAAAATTGGAGGATATGCTTTACATTGATCCGTGACTTGAATGGCCATGATGTGTAGTATATTCAGGGCATGTTTGGTAACCCATTTTGTAAATTTTACCCTTTTCATAGAATGATAATAGTCTACTTTATTTAAATAATAAATTCATTCCTTTACTTATGTCTTGAGAAGACATGTCTCTATACAGTAATGTATGTGTTTGGAAATCTGTTGCGAAAATTGAGTTTAAGTATTTTAAGATTGTTTTACGGATTTTGATATGCTTTTTTACTAATTTCGAGATGTTTTTATCTTGACTCACGTATACGGTTAGAAAATGTTTTTTCAAAACTTGCATAATGTGAAATTGTGAATAATTGGATTCTTCATGATGCTGTATGTTTACCTTCTTTTCTTTTTCCAAATAATTCAAAATGTTATGTTTCCGTTGCACAAAAATAAACAATAAAATTATTATAGTATACTCATATATATATATATGCGCATCACGTTTAATTACATAATTTACATTCTTTTAGGCTTTTAATCTTTAAAAGAGACTGTGAATTACCATAACAACATAAATAAATATTTAAATGAATTACATAATTGTAGAGTTTAGATTGATAAAAATTTATTTATATATTTTTAAATTAAAAAACTAGATTACATAATTTTACTATTACATGTTAATTTTATATCTTGTTAATTAATGTTATCAATAATATATAATGCATAAAGTTTTATGGAGAATGAAGATTGAAATAAGTAATAATATTAGGTTTTTGACAAAAATTTCTGAAAATTGAGCGGTAAATACTAAATAAGTAAATATTGATCCCGACAATTGCAAATTTAAGAGTTCCCATCGTTTTTTTTTTGTTTTGCCAACTTAAGAGATCCCATCGTAGATAAGGCATTTAAGTTTTAATCTTATGTTTATAATTGTTTAAATTAAGATTTATGACTCAATATTATTTTAAAAAATTTAAGAAATCTAATTACAGTTAATTCTCTATTTTGAGACTTAAAAATCTCATCATTCTCCCAAAAGTTTATCGTTTTAAATCATTTCGGGTAAAACGAAACCCTATGAGGCTTTATACACATTTCAAAATCGCCGAAAGTCGATAATTAAGCGTGATATGCTACAGAAACTTCCATTACACTTTTAAAATTCAAGATTCTGGAGTGAGAATAATTAATAATTAAATTACCTTTCAAATATTACCACTGAATTATTTATCTTATTATTGGCAAAAAAGTATCTTAATTTTCCATAGTTCTAGATTTATTTGTAAATAAATTTAAACCTTGACATTTCATATGTAAAAATGTTTGTGTTTTTTTAGTGGAACAAACAAATATTACGCAATTTAAAGCTTCAATTGCAAGTCTGTAATATGGATTTTACATGATATTATTAGAGGGATTATATTTATTTATGTTAATAGACTTGTCATAAAACCTATATATGACCCCCTTGATCTCTTTTAGTGCTTTTGGCCATAATAGTTCCATTAAAATGTACTTAATAATCTCTGTTTCATTAGTGGACTCTATTTGAGGATCATCATCTTCCAACAGAAAAATGCAAAGAAATTAATATTAGTTTTTATTATGTTGATATTAATTATTAATCAATTATTAATTAGTGAATAATGATGGAGGCAATAGCATTAGCAAGGCGTCCCTATTCTAATAAAAAGCAGATCAAATAGGCAATTAAGGGGACAAAAAGTGCTCCGCAAAACCATGTTATGACCCATCCATGCCTACCTATTTTTTTTT
>JANTPZ010015616.1:0-14932 GCA_025593235.1 Vachellia pachyceras | reverse complement strand
CTTTCTATCTTCTTAAAGATGTTCCCCATTCTTTTACCCACCCCTCCAATAGGACCTTGAGAACAATTTTCAGCTTAAGACTTATTAGTATCATAAGCTAGAAAACTAGAAATCATCCAAAATATCTCAAGTCTTCAAAAGAGCCATCTAATTCCTTCACAAAATCGACGAGAGGATGCCTCCTTGTAACCCAAAAAAACAAAATGTTATATGTATTGAAAACTGAATAAAGATGCAGAAGCAATAAACTGAAAGAGCAAATGGTGATACAGAATCAGTAATAGATGAATTGAAGAGCAGTAAACGATCAGAGACATTGAGACAGAAAACGAAGATGAAGATCATAGCATCAAGAGTATATGGTAACACATCAAACGAAGATAAAGATTAAGATAAGAGACACTGAGACAAATGATGAAGACGTGGCGTTGTGCTGGGCTAACTACTAAGCTTGTAAACAAAAATGAAGAAGAAGATTAGAGACATTAAGACAGAGCTCTAAGCTTGGTAGCGGCGAATCTCAATCTAGGGCACGGGAGCTGGGAGCAGATGACTAGATGAGCTGATGATGTTCGAATGTCATGATATTTGTCAATCGAAATGGAAGCATCAAGTGTAATATCCTAATTTTTCTATTAAGATTTAATTTAAAAAGGGGGCCGTATTGTAATTTCTGGAAAACTTGAAGCAAATTCTATAATTTTCTAAAGTTTTGGGACTTTGCTGTAATTTTTCCCCTTTTCTCTTTCTGACTCTGTTGATATTATCCTTGAAAAAAAATGGGGACAAGACACACTTATTGAGAAGTGAGGCGGTGGGGGTATTATATATGCCCCTCCCCACCCATTCTCAGCCCAAAACACACGCACACACAAGCACAGCACGAGAGAGAGAGAGAGAGTGGAGAGGGAGGGAGAGAAAAATTAGCTTAAAAGAGAGTTCCTTAAGGTTATACTTTTGGGATCATTTAGGTAAATGACTTATTTTTAATATAGTTCCTTCATAAAAGTTATTCTAAATATTTTTTTCTATCTAACAGTAGTAATATCATATTAATTAGAGAATACTTTGGTATTTGAATATTTATATAATTGGAGTTTTATTTATAGAAGATCATATAATAATAGATATATTTTTATAACCATGTACATGGTTGGATTTATTTATTGGACATTTGAGGTATTTTGTAAATTTATTTTGTATAAGGTTTTAATATATAAAGTATCTTCTTGAGTTATCAAAAATTGAGTTAGATATTTTAGTTAAGATTATTGAAGATAATAGAGAATTTATGAAGGATTAGATATTTTAATTAAGGTTTATGGAGGTAATATTGAATTTATAATGATTTAGTATTGTTATTAAAGTTTGAAAATAGAATTTGGAATTTTAATAAAATTATAATTTTCTAATATTTAGAGATTTAAAGGAAATTAGATATTTGAGGATTTTTGTAAATATTTGGGGGTTTTATGAAATGAGAAAATATTAAAGAAATAAACTAATACGTGGTAATGCATAATTATGTAGATTAATTGTAGAAATTGTTGGTGTTGGGTACAAGATTGCTATTGTCATAATACTTCCTTACTGGATAAAAGGTAATTGCTTTCTACTTATTATGCATACTTGGGACATGTTTGGTGAGTGATTGTGAATTTATTGTAACCATTTTCTACTTATTATGCATGCTTATGACATGTCTGGTCAGTGATTTTGAATTAATTGTGATGAAAATAATATTTGATAAACTTTGTGTTAATAATATTGAAATGCTTATTATTATTTGATAAAATTTGTGTTAATAATATTGAAATGCTTTTGATAAATATTCTATTAACTTAACGGAAAACCCATGAGCATGAAATTATTGATTGGAATATACCAGTGGCTATTCATGCGTGGATATTGTTGATAAATTGAGTATATGCTTGTTGATGATAAATTGTGAATGTACTTTGCTTAAATATTATAAAAAGATAATCATGATATTGGGAGAGGAGGATGTGGTTATTGATGAGAGGCTATTCAGGGAGTATAAGGAGTGAATATTAGTCATGCCAAAGAGGAAATAAGGTTGGAGGAATTCCGTGCTGAAATCTAGAAGATCCTATGCCCATCATCAAAGGACATTCCGTGCTGAAATCCTAGTGATCCTATGCTGTGGACATTTCGTGCTAAAATCTAGGTGATGTTATGCTATGGCGATGAGGGCTTATGACACCCCTACGATGTGAAAGGGGGAACCCATGGTCTGGTCTTGTGCTCTGTAGTACTTGGCTAGACTACATCACTTATCGGTGAGCTCATTAAATTGTACTACCAGTTACATGGGACAGTACTAGCCCATGGGTTCAGTCAGTGGATATAAGGCTGGGAAGAAATAAAGAGGAAAATAGAAAGAAAAGAAAGATAATAAATCTTTGTGAAATAATTTCCTGTGTGATTTTATGATGATGTAAGCTTGGAATCCATGTGATTATGGATTGATAAATATGTGTGTGGATATTAATCCAATTGATCTTGGTGATCATGGTAACAATGATTATACTGGTGTTGATGCACTGCAATTGTGAGAATTAATAGATATGTTTATGATTCTATGATGATTCTAAACTAACAATTTGGAAGGATTCGTATTATGTGTGTACTTGTTTTCATGTGCAATTAATTCCTTATCTCTCATTGACACTTGCTCATATGCATTTTAAGTAGGAATGCTGGTTACTAGGACTTTCATCTCATCCTATCAATTTAACAACTTTTCACGTTATAATTTTGTGCTGAATCGTCAGGGAGAGTTATGAGGCAACAGATATCCTCGTATATCTCTATATCGCCTCTTTTGTTTTTTATGTGTTGATAGTTGTATATTGTCATCTATAGGGTCCATTTTCCAAGTTATGTCTTATTGTGCATGTTGGTAACTTTAAAATGTAATGAATCAAAGTTGTGTAGCGGAAGTAAGAACTCAAGTAAGTTATTAAATATTGATTATACTTTGATTAATAACTTGAAATGAGTTAAGTTATTGGTATTAAGGTATGGGTCTTACATCAAGCATGTGGTTTGAGGGCGGGGGCTTTTGGCAAGCAATTTGGGACCCAAATTTTGGACCATTTGGGGCTGAAGCTTTTGGTTTTTTAAAAAAACATATACAAGCAGGTACTGGCAATCCGTTGGCATGCCCGTAGCCTGCCCATATATTATTGATATGGGCGGGTTTTTAGCCCGCCAATAGCGGGCCACCATCGGACAGGCCCAATCTAGGGAGATTTCTCCAAGTCCGGGCTGGTTTCGTGGATTACAGGTTTCGTGCTCTCCCCTAGTGTCTTCCTCGTTCGTATGTTTCCGGTGAACCAGAATTTGACTGATAGGTAGGTGACCCCTCCAAGTTAATTTGCACCCCAATATAGCCAATAGCTCCATGATAAGGTGACCATTGTTGTTGATTGTTGGAAGAGACGAAGCAACGACAGCGTTGGGGCGAGGCGATCACTTCAGTAACGAGACATTGAACACAGGGTGGATCTGGGAGCCCTGCAGCAATTTGAGATCGTATGCAACCTTGCCAACATGTTTTAATATCTTAAAGGGACCAAAATAGCGAGCTGCAAGCTTGTGAAAAGAGGAATTGATTAGTGAGTTACGTCAAAATGGCTGCAGCTTAAGGAAAACAAGGTCGCCCACAGCAAATTCTCGATCTATCCTGTGTTTGTTAGCTTGCTGAATCATACGTTGTTGAGCCTTGAGTAAATTCTCCTTGAGCAGCTGGATAGTAGCTTAGCGCTGAGCAAAGGTGATCAACGAGTTCATTACTGGAATCCCTTGCCAGGTACGGCATGTGAGTTGGAGGAGTAACCCTGTATACAGCTTGAAATGGTATCATTCCAATTGTAGAGGGATACAAAGTGTTGTACCAAAGTTCAGCCAACTGAAGCCATTTAACCCATTGTTTCGGCAGATCCCCCATCATACAATGCAAGTAACACTTGAAGCATATGTTCAACACTTCTGTCTACCCATCTAATTGGGGGTGGTAGGCAGATGAGAACTGGAGCTTCACGCAATACAAATGAAATAATTCACGCCAGAACTTGCCACAAAAGATGGGATCACGATATGTGATAATAGACCGAGGGAACCTGTGAAGCTTCGCCCCATTGTCCATGAACATTTAGGCGACCTCCATTGTCATAAACGGATGTTGCAGAGCCATAAAGTGCACTGCCTTTATCAACCAGTCAACCACTAGTAAGATAGTAGACTTAGAGCAGGACTTAGGGAGACCACAGATGAAATCCATGGAAAGATGGTCCAGACATACTCGGGAATTGGCAGGGGTTGTAACAATCTTGTTGATGCAATATTCTCTGGTTTGAACCTTTGGCATGTAACACAATTTCGGATGAACTCTCTAACCTCGCATTTTAGACCCTTCCAATAGAAGGTAGAGCAGAGTCGACGGCATGTCAAAGTAACCCCCGAATGGCCCCCACCAACATCATCATGAAACTGTCGAATTAGTTTAGCATTAGAATACAGTTATTGCCCATGACGAGTCACCCCTTCCATTTGAGAATGCCGTTGGCCCACGAGTAGTGGGTATGAGAAGATGGGTCACCTTCCAATTTTGAGATCAAACTCTGCAATCAGTCATAGGAGGTATATGACTCCTTTACGCGGTCGACGAAAAGAGTAGTTGGTGTTGAAATGGCAAACAGAGTGATGTTGTGTTAACGAGAGAGAGCATCAGCTACCATGTTGTTGCGCCCCAGTCTCATATTCAATCTCATATGTAAGTCCCCGGAGCTTGTTAACCTACTTTAATTGTTTAGGGGAGACACTTTGCTACACAAGTAAGTGCTTAAGTGGCAAGTGATGCATTTTAATGGTGAATGGCTGTCCTACCAAATAAGAATGCCATTGTTGCATAGCAAATACAATTGCCATAAGTTCGAGCCTTACACGGATATGGCACGCTTCCGAGAACCTAATGCCTTACTACTAAAAAAAAGGTTGCGTTAGTAGCCGTTATTTTATGTACTTGTAGCAACCGTTACAAATACATGTAGTGGCGGTGAGACAAATTGCTGCAAAACCCACAGTGGCAAACGATTTAATAGAGGTTAAAAAGAACCGCGACGCACATAGAATAAACCGCTACTAAATTTGAAGCGGTTATTATACATTCTTGGCATAACAGAAAGAGGTACGAACATTTTGTAGTGACCCATAACAGCTACTAATCTAGCTAAAATAAACCGCTACTAATTAAAAATATAATTCTTGCCCAAAAAATATGAAATTTCCCTCTAAAAATTTGCAGCAGGTACATAACCGCTACTAAATGAAATAGTAATTCCCGCTCTTTTTTCGAAGATGAAAAAATTCCCTCCAAAATTTATTTGTAGCAGTTTCTTCAACGGTTGAGAAACCGCTACTAAAAGTAATTTAATGGAAAAATAAAAAAGGGGATGGGATTCAAAATTTATTAACAGTTGAACCGCTACTAACTGTTAACAAATTTTTTGAAAAAAATGAGCTAATTAAAAAAGATTTGTAGTTAATGAATACATTAAGCTAAAGAAATTGAAAAAAAAACTTTTAAACATCGTTTATGTTATATTGAATAAAAAATGAAAAGGATTAACGAAATTAAAAATTAAGAAAAAATAAAACAATAAATTAATAAGAATAATACAAAAACCAGAATTAATTTAAAAACCGAAAAAGCAAAACAGTATAAAAGATAAAAACCAAATATTTAAAATTAATTAAACAAATTAACATTAAATATAAACCAACAAGAAAATAAACCAAGCAAAAGATTAAACCAGGAGAACACAAATAGCAACGACACTCCAACATAACAAACACAGAAGTGAAAAAACGTATTGGAAGGGGAGGGGTATTTACAGGCTCTTCTGTGTGTATTAGCAGTGGTTTAGCTCACGGAAATTTGCAGCGGTTTACGTATCAGAAATTTGCAACGGTTCCTTTAGCTGCGGTTTAGGTCACAACATTAAAAAAATTACGTACCTGACTTATTTATTCATCTTCATCAGCTCTAACAAGGGATAAAGCTTCATCTCCTTTGGGTAAGAAGTTTTATAAATTAGTATGTTGGAATGGCTCCGCCTCATGTGTCAACTGTTCATCACTATCACCCATGTCATAAATATCTCTGGGCTTAAGATGAACAACCATACTCCAATCTTTATGTTTATGATATTCGACATAATAAACTTGCCGTGCCTTTGATGCTAGAATATATGGTTTATCGTCTGGAGAGTCACCTGTGTGAATGAGCCTTGAGAAATTCATAGATGTGATGCCCAACTCATCTATGGTTATTTCATGAGCAGTTGTCGTATTTTCCCAGGAGAACTTGAAAAGCATGACGGTGAATTGACCCTGGTAATTCAATTTAATGATGTCAACTAGCTTTCCATAGTAGGGGACACCTCCAAAACGCATGTCACCATCAATAGAGCTCACATAACTTCTTGTACCGAATGTCCCAAAAACTCCGGAATTTTGGATGAGAGAACCTTGATCGCGTGAAACTGTACAAAAATTGAAGCCATTGACGTTGTATGCTGTAAGCCGTCTCGCATATTGGAAAGGGCTAATTATAAGAGTTGTCAAATCAACTAGGTAAGGGTTGTTGTCATTGCGCATTCGACGTGCAAACCAACTTGGGAATTCTCTATGTACCCTTCTATCAACCTCAACAGACGTCTGTACCCTGATACGTAGTTGATGCTTGACATAACTTCTGAACTCTCTGACATAATTAAATATATATATATATTAAATTAATAAGATAATATGTTGGTAAACATACATTAAATTAATAAGATAATAGGTTGGTACTGATACTCACTAAATGAAAGGATCTACTTGATTGCAGTTGATGAGTACATGTCGGTGTGCCTGAAGCATCTTATTAGGAGTGAGGTTGAAGTATTGATGTCCTGCAACAAATCTTCCAACTGGATGGAACAAAATGGCTGCCAATGTTGAGGGACCAATATTAGGGCAATCATCAACACAAGGACGACAGTTGAAAGATGTCTCGATGTTATCAAAGTACTGTGAACAAAAGTTTAGGACCTCAACCCCTATATAGCATTCCGCTATTGAACCTTCTGGACATGCATATTCATGACATATGACTTCAATTTCCCTAAAAACCTGTAATAAGTTAAAACATTAAGATAAATTAGTAAATTGGTTATATATATAGATGTAAATAATGTCTGTGAGTACCTTTCAATGAGATACATCCAATGATATTGAACCGCGCCTCTGAGTTTCACCTCTTAAACAAGGTGTACGGTGAGGTGCACCATGATAGTGAAAAATGAAGGAGGGAAGATCATTTCCAAATGGCACAATGTGAGAATTATCTACTGCTGCAGTTGATCTAACTCCTCAGTGATAAGAACCTTTGCACACAACTTTCTGAAGAATGAACAAAGCTCCACAAACACCATTGACACTTCTAGAGGCAATGGTTTTTAAGTGTCAATGGTAGTAATTGTTGCATAATAACGTGGGAGTCATGACACTTTAATCCAGATACCTTTTGAGACTGCAAATCGATACACCTTGAAATGTTGCTTAAATATCCATCAAGAACCCTAATGTTCTTCAACGTTGAGAGAAATATATCCTTATTTGGCTTCGTTAAGGTGAATTTGGCTGGTTAAAACTTGCCATTGTTGTCTGGTCAAGCATCTTGACGAATTCCCATGAATTGTAAATCCTTCCTGGCTCGTAGATGATCTTTAGACTTTCCAGATTCGTTCAACAAAGTGTATAGAACATTATCATATACATTCTTTTCAATGTGCATAACATCAATACTGTGGCATAACATATTAGTCTTCCAATAAGGAAGAGTAAAAAATAAACTCTTCTTCCACCATTATTGAACCAGGTCAATCTCCAAAGTACTACGTGGTCTCCTTCCGGCTCGTTCTGAATTATCATTTTTTCCAAACTCAAAATTAACATCAGTAAGCTGACTCAAAATATCGGAACCACTTAACATGACGGGTGGTCCTCTTCTTTCATGTGTTCCATCAAAACGATTTCTTTGCTACCTAAATTTGTGCTTTCCATGAAGAAATCGGCGATGTCCGATAAAGCACCACTTTTCACTGTATGGTAGGTGTAATGGCTCCGCATCAAAGTTACACACGGGACAAGTGAGGCCAGTATGCACGTTCCATCCAGATAAAGTTCCTAGACCCGGAAAGTCACTTATCGTACACATCAAAGCCGCACGCAATTTGAACAGCTCCTTATCATATCATCGTATGTCTCAACCCCATCATTCCATAATTCAACAAACTCCTTCATTAAGGGTTGCAGGTACACATCAATATCGTTGCCCGGTGCTTTCTTTCCTGGGATGATCATAGAAAAAATGAATGAGTTCTGCTTCATACACATCCAAGGAGGCAAATTGTATGGAACTGATACCACAGGCCAAATACTGTAACTTGTGCTTAAGTTACCGAAAGGATTGAATCCGTCAGTCGCCAGAGCAAGGCGTATGTTTCTCGGATCCACCGCAAAATCTGGAAATTCTTTATCAAACCCCTTCCAAGCCTCGGAATCACACGGATGTCTTAACTTACCATCGGGATTCGGTTCAACAACATGCCACCTCATGTACTTAGTAGTTTTATTAGAGAGATACAATTTTCGAAGTCGCAGCTTCAAAGGAAAGTACCTAAGATTCTTTGCAGGTTTCTTCTTCTTATTTTTCCACTTCCTATTCAGCTTGTATCTCGAGGTGTTACACTGCTTGCAAATTTCTCTATCCGCATCTTCTCCCCAATAAAGCATGCAATCATTTGGACATGAATGGATTTTTCATACTTTAAACCCAATTTAGTGATAATCTTCTTTACATCATAAAAGATGTTGGGATCGATGCTTCAGGGAATGCGTCGAGCAACAATTCTAATATCATCGACATTCTCTTATCATATATACCACATAGACACTTAATGTGATGCAATTTAATTAAAAAGGATAATTTGGAGTACTTTTCACACCCAAGATATAGAGCTTTGTCAGCTTCTTCCATGAGCTCAAAGAAAGTACGAGCTTCCGCGTTCCTCATGTACTGAGGTTCCGGACCTTGCACTTTATCTGTGACTACATTATCATGAACCCCAAAAGCATCATGAAATGCATCCTCTTCCACTCCTATTTGCGAGAATGCAGGAGCACACTCAATCAAGACATCACCAGTTTTTCCATGATATACCCAGTTTTTGTAACTTTGAGGGAACGGCTTAACTATCAAGTGTTCCCTAACAACATCTTTAACATGTCATTTTTTGAAATTACATTTAGAGCAGGGACACAAAATCTTACCATTAATCTTGCCATGTCTATCAGCAAAATCAGGAAACCGTTTAATCCGGCCAAATATCGAGGGGACATGCGAGGAAACCTGATCCATGACTTATCCATCACATAAGAGTTGAGCGCCACATCACCAAGAATAAGAAAGTGTGATCAGAGACAAAATATATGCGACAAATGCATGACCGTTGTAATTTACAGCAGTTTAAAACCGCTGCTACTAAGTTGACCGTTGTAAATTGTAGCAGCTTACTAACCGCTACCAACAAAAAAGGCAAATTTTGAAATTTCAAATTTGCAGCGGTTCGTAACTACTGCTAATAAAGAGGGAATTTTTTTCAAATTTCAAATTTACAGTGGTTTATAACCACTGCTAAAATAGAGGCAATTTTTCAAATTTGCAGCGGTTCATAGTTGCTGCTAATATTAGCACTAATTGATTTTTTCAAAAAATAATAATTATTCAAAATTTAAATATTAAAAAAATTTGTTATTTCATTCAAAATCTAAATAAATTGATAATTAACTTTAAATAAAGTGATAATTAATAAAAATTTAAATAATAATTAATTCATTTTATTTAACTTTAAATAAAGTGAAATTTTAAAACAAATCATTTAATTGTTTAACTTTAATGATTTGTAAAATTATTTCACTTTAATTTGTAAAATTATACTATTAATAAAATTTAAAATCTCAATTAAATAAAGTTCAATAAAAAGACAAAATTTTAAATAAATAAACAAAATTTGTTTGTATCAAAAATAAAAAAGAATACAAAAATCAACTGTCTGCTGGGGGCTGGGGATCTTTGAGCTGAGGAGGTGGGGGGCCATGGCCGGCAGCGGAGGTAGCTCAGGTAGAGCAGAGCCAGGGAAGGCATCCTGGAATGCCATCTGGAGCATGACATTCGCAGCCTGCCTCCACATCTCTATCTGATGCTGCATCTGCTGCAACTGTGCCTGCCATCCCTATCCACCTCTTCTGGTGCGCTATGCTATCGAGGCCCATATGTAGTCGCCTGAGATGCAACAGCAGATGAGGAAGTCCCAGCCTCATATCCTCGACCCCTAGGAGTCGGTCGGAGTGCTTGTCACGCCCCTCGATGGCCACCCTCAATAAGGCAATGGGGTCTACAATTGACCCTTGAGACTCCCTCAACTCCGCGTTTGTACGCTGAATACGACTCGGTACTAAAAAAAATTAAATCAAAATATTAAAATTAAAAATATCTAATGTAAAAATTAATTACAAATAAAATCATTAAATAAAATTACAAAATTACTAATTATAAATAAGTAATTATACATTTACTAATTTCAAAATTAATTCAATAATATAACAATTAATTACAAAAATATCTAAATATTTATCAAAATTACAAAATAATTACAATTTAATTAAAAATTACTAATTATTTATAAAATTACTAATTTTAAAAATTAATTATAAATTTAAAAATACTTACAATGATTTCCTCGGTCTCCTGCATCAGGGGAGATCCATCTGAGTGTCTGTGGGTGGTCACAAACATATCCCCGTAGGTCACCCTCCGGCCCTCCCTCCGTGCCGCTTCATCCAACTTCGAGTACGTGACGAAGAACGGCTTCGATCCTGCCATATGGTGGATCATCTGCCAGGACCGGCTCCACATAGCCCTCCTCGACACGACCTACTGCTCCAGCGACCTCCTGAATTGGATAAATTTGGCCCAGTCCGCCGCATCAACCCCGTTTGGGACGTCCGCCTCTAGCTCCTGGATCGTCCTCGTCCCTTCCCCCTCCTTTTGGTAGTACAGGCGACCCCACCTGTTTTTCCACCCGTCGCCCATCTTCAAGATGGCGTACTCCCTGTGCGCATCTTATACAACAAATTTGCCCTGCAACATATTTCAAAATTAAAGTTAGTAAACTATTTATTAATTAGAAAGAATTACAACACTTTAAATAATTTTAATTTTACCTTCATTTTCTCCCATATAGTGTTGTTCAGGCTTGGCTGGATCCTCTTCTAGGTCACATATAGTGATTGAAAAGCTGACCGCCCTTCGCCCGTGGCTGCCGGGTGATGTCCCACTGAATGACGACCCTCTGCCCACTAGGAAGTTAGTGTACATCCCTCAGTGTGAGCTTCCTCGTAAGGGTTGCCCCTATTAGATCTGAAAATTGAATTCATACAATTATTTTATAAAAATAATTATTTATTAATAAATAAATTAAATAAATAAAATATTTATTTATTATTAAACGAATAATTTAAATTAATAAACAAATTAACTAAATCATTTAAATTAATAAACAAACTAAATACACCATTTGAATTAAATAATGTATTAATTGTTTACTTACCTTGAATGTCGACCTCAAACCCAGTGGATTAACTAGCAGAAGGGCGCCAGAATCCTTGGTCCCTTTCTATCCCCTGGTCCTCAAACATCTCAGCCTCTTGGATTGAGATGTTGATATTGCCAAGCTCGAAATCGTTGATGTTCAACATAACGTCGTCGCCCTCCTCCTAACCATCTCCACCCTCGAGGAACATAGACTCCTTCCCATGCCTCCTACTGTGCTCCTGATCAGCCATATGAAAAAATTAATTTTAAAAATTAATTAAAATAAAATAAAAAAATTTTAAAAATAAATCTAAATATCTAAAAAATGAATAAAATTAAATACATAAAAATATTTAAAACTAACATTTGATGTGACGTTTTCAAAAGATGAAAGTGAAAAAATGAGGGGAGTTTATATAGACATTGATTTAGTAGCGGTTATAGACAAACTGCTGTAAATTAGGAGCGGTTCTGCCAAAACCGCTACCATGACCGCTGCAAAATTAGCGCGCCTACTTGGTAAATCTCGCTATTTAGTAGCGGTTTATCTGAACCGCTGATGATTGACACACTCTTCATTTTTGCAGCAGTTATTTTTACAAAAACCACTACAAATGGCGATGCTAATCAGTAGCAGTTTTGATAACCGCTGCCACTGACGACCTTACGCTTCTGCAACGGTTTGCATTTATTGAAATCACTGCAAATTTGCAAAAAAACTGCTACAAATTTGCAGTTCATTTTAGTAACAGTTCTAACCGATACAAAATTCAGCCCTAGATTGTCATTGCATATTAGTAGCGCTTTGACCTTAAACTGCTACAAAGTTCATAATTTAGTAACGGTTTTGTTAACCCTACTAATAAACCGCTGCTAAATACCATTTTTTAGTAGTGTACTCACAAAGGCCAAAGGGTGTCCTTGTTGTGTTAGCATTACACCAATTCTCAAACCTAAGGCATCAACTTCGATGACAAACCTCTTGTTGAAGTCAGGGAGAGCCAAGACAGGAGGAGGTGTGGTCATGGCTTGCTTCAACATAGTGAATGCTAACTCTACTTCTATGGACCAGCTGAATGTGATGTTCTTTTTCAAGAGAGTTGTCAATGGTTGACAAATTGTGCCGTAACCCTTGATGAAGTGACGATAGTAGCCCATGAGCCCTAAGAATCCACGCAATGCCTTCGGTGAATTGGGAGTAGGCCAAGAAACAATAGCGTCAATCTTCTGGGGTCAACTTGGACACCATGAGTCGTAATAATGTGCCCCAAATATTGAACCTGAGAAGCTGAAAACACACACTTGTTGAATTTGGCAAATAATGTATGGTCACGTAAGATTGACAGCGTCCGGCGAAGATAACAAAGGTGGGAATTCCAGTCAGGGTTGTAGACTAAAATATCGTCAAAAAACTAAAATAAACTTCCTTAAATGAGCCTTGAAGATTGAATTCATCAAGCCCTGGAATGATGCTGGTGCAGTTCTAAGGCCTAAAGGCATGGTGATGAACTCATAAAGCCCTTCATGAGTACAGAAAGCTATCTTATGTGTGTCAGAGGGTGCATTCAAATTTGATGATACTGGTGAGTGTGTAACCCATGTAGCTCGTAATAGTGGCCTTGATAATAAAAGCCCATAAATTGTTGTTCCATGTCTAAGATGATCCTACCTAGTTGACGAAGCCATTGGGCTCCAAGAATAGCATCAAACTAGCATATGTCCAGTACTATAAAGTCAGCGTCAAAAATGGATCCAATCATCAACCATTGGAGGCATGCACAAGTATTATCAACTCCAATGGTTCTACCACCTGCAACTCCTACACAGTATGATTTATCGTACTAAATTGGCAAATGCAAACGTTTTGCTAAGTGTGTTGATCACATTACGGGAGCTCCCTGTATCGATGAAAATCTCAATCCTCTGTTTCTTGATAAACCCTTCAACATGTAGCGTAGAAACGTCATTGTCGTTGAAAATTGCATGAATGACTGCAACCTGTTCTTCAGTGGTCCCTGTCATTGAAAATTGCATGAATGACCGCAATTTGTCGTCATCCATATCCTACATGATAAGCATTATTGCTTGCGATTCTTTACACTTATGGGAGCTTGTAAACTTGTCGTAACCTGTAACACAGCCCACATTAGCAGCAGTCCTCCATGTCCTTTTTGGACAACGTCACGGAAGGTTTCTGAATAGATGAGTTGGACGACGGTGAGGAGCTATTCTAAGTTGGCTATGTGTTCCTCGTCGAGTGTGCTTGAAAACAGGAGTTGCTTAATTGGCCTGTGGACGGAAGCAGTGGATGGCATGAGGAAAATGCTCGACTCGACTAAATGGTGGTGAAAGCTAGCAGGGGCCATGCGTTGATGTACGCTCCTGAATTCAAGCCATTTGCATTATACTTGGCAAATTGGTTGGTTTGAAAGCATCGACCGCTGACTGTATATCCAAACAGAGGCCTCCCAACAAGCAATCCATGGCGCCCTACTTTTGAATGTCAACTTCGATGAGGAGGTCGTCGAAGTCTTCGATGTATTCTTCCACAGAGGTCAGCTGCTGTAACTGTTTCAGTTGAAACATAGGATTAATGTGTTTCACATATGAGAATCTAGCTTCCATGTGCATTAAGTAGCTCTCCCAAGAGATGTCTTCGTCACTTCTAGTCTTCATAAGATTCAAATGCCATTTGAGAGCCTCACCTTCTAGATGAATGCTAATTAATCGTATCTTATGCTCAAGTAGTGTAGCGTCAACAATGAAAAACTTCCGACAGCGATATGCCCAACCACAGAAGTAGCTCCATCGAATGGTGGAAACTCCATGCGAGTCTATTTTGTATGTGGAAAATATGAAGGTGCTGGCCCATACGTACCGAACTGAATTGGTGGATTTCGGTGCATAGAGCTTGATGAGCCGCCGTTAGTCTCTCTTTGGCCGTGAGGTGTGAGGGACACATCACCTGTTACTAGCTCTTTCAGGGACTTGAATCTAAGCCATGGAGAATTTGAGGTCTGAGATGTCTATTAAATTCTGGTCCAGTCTCGTGCGGTTGCTTTTTGCTACTGTTGTAAACATGTCCATGCGTCTCTTCAGGTCATTGAGCCATTATGTTGATCATGTAACTGGTGCATCACCGGAAATGGCTCTGATACCAAATCGGTACAGGTCGAGAGAGTGAGAGAGAAGAGAAGAAGGGAAAAG
>JANTPZ010015614.1:14627-28443 GCA_025593235.1 Vachellia pachyceras | reverse complement strand
GATTATTGAACCTGCAACGTCTTAATCAAGGAATCTGCTTAACTGTTAATAAAGCAGGCTTAAATCGCTTATATGACCCACCTACATATCTTTCACTCGCACGCGTGAATGTCATTTCTTATGGTTACACTTTATTAATTTGCAAATCCATCTTCTTTAAGTCGGATTAAAGCTGCAACTAAAAAGTAGTAAAACCAAAGCAACCTAATTATATATTTATATCACAGGCAGCCATTTTAGCTTGTGCATGGTTAGCTGCACTGAAAAAAGGAAGGAAGAAAGGAAGAAAAAAAAGTGGACCTTCAACTCAAAGTTGATGTTTTGAAATCAGTAGATAGATGGTCGATTCATATGGAAAACGAAAACCCATTAGAAAATTTCTGTTACATATTCTATTTGCCAAATATGGGATACATTGTTATTATCTTGTAAGTTACTGTGCTGCTTTAGAGAATTGGGGTTGGTGTAATAATAAGTAAGCTCAATATTTGTCGGCGCGACGAAGTTAAAAATTATTTATTATCTAAAGTTTTATATTCAAAGCTCTCTATTATCATTGCTTCTTCTGTACGTTTTTATTTGAACATGGAGTAAAGAAGACATGTAAGCATATGTTTAGCAGGGGTAATTTCACTGTGGCTTAACAGTGAACAGAGACCAGTTAAGCAAGTTTTTTATGGTCAAGTGATTCATCAGCAAATTAAAAGTATGCAATTCCACTGTTGCATTAAATCATGGTTCTTCATCAAAGTTGTCTAGATGAATAATGAGTACATCTAGTTTACTTGCTTGTCAATCTACCAAGTGTTTTTAAATATGTCTATTGATTTAATCAAATTTCAGTATTATCAGATTGAACTGGATGTTGTTCTCTCAAGATGTTCTTTGTATTGATATAAATTTGAACTTGAGATCTCGGTCTTCAGTGGTTGAAGCTCTTTCCACTATTACGAATGACCATTAGTGGGTCTATTTAGGATATCATTATAAAAGTACATTTTCGTAAACTGAAATAAAACTCTTACTTAATATATAAATCACGTAAAAAAATAGTTTCTACTAATAATTCAAATCATTAATTATATATGAGGATTGAAGATCATGTCGGTGCCCTATGTATATATGCATCTTAAGTTACTTTTAGGTCATCATAAGTCTTATGTTTTAGCCTCAGATTTTGTCTAAACTTGCAATCATTTCTGGGCCCTTTGAAATATTTTTATTTGGATCTCTTTTTAGATTTTGCCAGCAAAGTAGGGATGTGACTCTTGTGTCTATTTCTTTATTATATTTAATTTGGATTTGGCGGAAGGTACTAAGAGGGGATGAACTAGGTCTGCTTCCTTTTCTTCTTGTTTTTGAAAAAATATTTTCTATTGTGCGGATCAAAATTAAATTAAAAGAAATAAAGTTCAGATAACAATTATTATGAATGAAAATTTCAACATTTACCTATAAAAACTGTTTTTAGTAGTAGTCACATGATTTATAATTATAGGTAACGGGATGTTTACATGTTATTAACGTAAGAACTAAAATGGTAGAATAAAGTTTTATATTTATTCTCTAATTTTGCAGCTTGGTGTCTGAGGTTGTCGATCATGAGCATGTTTAATATATTTTCACATTTTTCAAATTGATCAAATTAAAACAATAAATTTTTAATTTGATCTTTTAAAAGTAATTTACATGTGAAAAATAATATAAATTGAAAAGATAAGTATTCGTGAAGTGAAAATATGTATGTGTATGTCTTTATATGGCACACACAATAACTGAAATAAGCGTTTGACTTGAAATGATTTCATCTAAAATTTGAAGGAAAATATGGAGCTGTTATAATATAATGTATTAGATAAATGATAAGAAAAATTATGTTTCAATAATATTTTTTCTTTTCTCATTTTTAAATTTTATGGGGCATTTGATTGACAAGAAAACAAATTTTAAAAATAAATTTTGATTTAAAATGATTTATTACTGAAACTTACAAGCAAATATAGGAAAAACAAAGAGTGCATGAAATAAAAATAAAAAAATAATTTGATGGGCCTAAATGGGCCCATCTGCTTTTTAAATACTAAATCATAAGTTTGAACCTTGAGTTAAACAGGTCGAGATGAGCTCGGCCAGTTTTTCCGACTCCAATACTTTATTTGTTGATACGCTAATAACTATAGCTATTAATTAATTATTCCCTGATTGTTAGCACTTATCATGTCTTTATATTTAAAATCATTGAGGTACGTAAGTTTAAATCCTTAAGCCTTCTACGTCTTTATTAATGTTGGTTTTGTTCAAAATATCTTAAAACTATTCCATATATTAAATTTATGATTGTATCTTAGCAAACATAGTAATATTTGCATTACAATCCAACTCCCTAAGACCTGATTTGGCAACATGTAACATTAGATAGTAACCAAAGCGGTTTTGGTTCCTCTGCACATAGGCCTATAGAGTAAAGACATAGATTTATAATGAAATCCTGATATTTAATAAATAGAAGCGTAGATCTAAAAAGTGAGAACAATATGAACAACTTATTATTTCCATTGATATGATCTGATGTAAAAGAGCGAAGCCATTCCTCTCTGAAGAAAATTTCCATAGTAAACCAAGTAGACCTAATCCTTTTCTTTTTCTTGACTCTAATGCACCAATGAACTTGTGGCCATGAACAATTAAGAAACAATACATTTGAATTTCTTATATCTGTAGACGTTTCCTGTTGACACAAAGAAAACAAATTATGATAATACTTCATTATGCTTGAGTAACTTTAAAAACCAAAATTTGAACCCACAATTAGTAATTGTTGGAAATTGTGCCCTATGGTAAAACTTATTTACTCGAATGAATTTTAAGTGACTCAAGTGATTTTTGAAATGACTTTCAGTGGTTTGTAAGTTAGAGTGAAAGTTATGAGATTTTCAAAAGAGATGTGAAGAATGACTTGAGTGAAGAAGGAATGACTGGAGTGACGAGTGGAGTTTTACAAGGTGATTCGAGTGTTATTAGAAGTTTAAAAATGCTTTCACTCATTGCCTAATTCAAGTGAGAGTGAGGGTGAAAGGCTTCGGTGACTCAAGTGAAAGGATTTTCACTACTCTAGTTAAAGACACTTTCACTTGCATGCTAAATCGAGTTACCTTAAGAGTGAACCACTGAAAATTCATGATTCGAGTGACTAAAGGCTGACACGAGTGAAATTTTTTGAAAAACTTTCGACTTGACTTGAGTGACTCCAGAAGTGAAATTATAAAACTCCATTTTTAAATCCGACTCAAGTGAAAATATTATCACTCGTGTGATTGACTTCAAAACTTTTGAAACAACTCAATTAACTTCAAAGTTAACACATAAGTAGAATCAACATGCGCGTTAAACTGTTTTTCAAAACCATTTTCTGAACCATAGAGGATTTTAACTCAGTGATTGAAGTTTGGCTTGAGTAATCTTCAAAAACTTTCATTTTTCAAAAACAAATAAACTGAATTTAATTTTTAATATAATTCTTGCAAAATTAAAAACATTTTGTTATCATCAAAAAATGAATATTGTGCCCGTTTGAAAATGATGTAGAGAAGTATTTTTACATAAGTCGAGATAAATATGTGGAAGAGATTATCTCATTTTGTGAAAAAACACTATTCGACGTGCGTTTAACTATTAGAAACGTTGTTTCAAATAAACCCATTAACATAGTGTAGCCTAAAATTCATAAACAAACTATGCATTAGACAAAGCATAAATACTATCACTATGCTATATACAAACATGCATATTAGTAGCAATAAGAATAGGAGTATTGTGACAAAGAAATAAGAGCTGATACTCCTAGGCTTCTATCCATTCGTCCCTTAGCTCAATACAAAATTCTTTACAAAATTTAATAAAGTATCTATTTATTTTAAAGGATGTCATTATTTCTTTCACCCTTAGCTTAAACAATAGTTTTTTTAATTCATTTTCTTCCCCTCATGAAGCATTCCGATCAAATAATGTTCTTTATACGGTGAAAGTATAATTAACTGCATTTTATTTAAAAGAACAGAAAGATGGTTAGGGAGGTAGGTGAGTGGTAAATAAAGAAGAGAGGGGGCATGATGCTGCAATTGAGATAGGTGAATGAATGAATAATGATCCACACATGAAGCAAAACAAATGTTGATCCTATTCAACCTACCGATCCAACTCATATAATAAGATCTAAGTTTAAATCTTGTTGATGATATAAATATCTTGTTAGTCAACGATCTATAAATACCTTTTTAAACGCTTTCTAAACTTACGGGTATACCCTAGCTAATCTGATGAGCTTACAAACCAACTCACACCTAAAGTTTTTGTTTGTACAGGAAAAATACACACATGATGAAATGATGAAGGGGGAACAAGTTTCATTTAGGTACTATGTGGATGATGCTAGTGGAGCTTCCATTTTACATTGTCAGCTCTAATGATGGCTCCATCACCTTCTTCTCTTTCATCATTACCCCTTTCACCCTCATCCTCCTACAACCACATGCATTCCATATATATATATATATAACCTTCTCGTTTCTATGTATAACAGAAATTACGAATTAGGTAAGCCCCATGTACGATCCCATACATACACACAGAGAAAGAAAAGATATGTTGTGTGTGTGATGGATGGCCTGGTGCAAACAAAAGCAATGATGAATAGTTAAGAGTTTGGGAGAGATAGAAAAGGGAGCAGCTTTATCCTTTTGCCTAATGTCAACCAAACCGCTAGTAGTGGTGGTGGGGGTGAATGAAAATAGATCAGATGTTGCAGAAAACACCCATCTATTTATACATATAACCTCCTCCTTCTTCTTACCTTTCTCCATCATCAAAGGTGGTTTTTAATTATTCATGTTATATGACATAGGCCCATATCTCATGTTTCTTCATCAATCTCGCCGTGTCTCGTTTCTGATATGAATGATGCCCATATATATATATATATTCCACCTTATTATTATGTATGTACAGAGAGTACATTTTCTGATGGAGAGAGGAAGGAGTGGTGTAGATATAAAGAACAAAAGAAGAGGCATCAGATTCTGCTGATGAGGTTAGGAATTCACATATCTGATGTATGATCTAAACATTGGAACAAGGCAGAGGCAAAAGCAAGAAGCAAGCTGAGGGATGGGGGCCACAGTTTCAGAGTGTATATATGTATGTGTTTTGTGTGTTAGTACGCGAGCGAGAGAGGGAGAGAGAGAGAAAAGCTGCAAAAGAATATAGAAATGGAAATCACGATAGTCCCACTCTTTTTCTCGTCTTGTCACCATCCACTTTCCTTTTCCCCGCAATTCCCTCTCTCTCTCGTCTGAGTCACACCGTCACAGACGAGAGAGAGAGAGACTTTTTCTTTGCAGCCGTCCCGTTCTTGTTGAATGATAATTCCCCGTTCCGTTCAGTTCCATTGAGAGGAAGAAGAAGAGTGAGAGACGCGCGAGCGTGTGTACATATATACATATACATATATATATCAATGTCATGATTGAAGCGTGGGAGAGAATCCAATCCAAAGGTGTCGTGTTTTTTTTTTTTTGCCTTCTGTCTGCTTCTAATACCATGCGGTTCCCCTCCAGCTGACACCCACAACAAATCCAAATTTGCCACCCCATTATTCCCCCCTCCGAAACATATGAACCGTCGTACCGGTGGAAATCGTGCTATTCTTCCGGCGGAGGTTCGAATTCATTATAAAACAATACATCTTATGTCTCCCCCCCCCCACCCCCACCCCCACACACACACACCCTCTATAATAATTGCATTAATAAGTTAAAGTACAATGTAATTCAAATTTTGTGTAATGCATTAAAAAGTATATTTAATTAAAAATACATAAACTAGAGATAATAATACAAGGATAAATTTATGAGAGAATGTCTCAAAAGCTGAGAATGAAGTGTAATATATATATAAAGCCTAGAAAAAAATGCTATGATAATGATACAACTCATCATATTTAATTTCATGAACAGGTGAATTCAAATTCCGTATTATTCATATAAGTAAAGATGTTATAATGCCTATTTGTGTGATCGTTGAAGAAACGCATTTACTTGAATTGAGATAAAACTCATTTCACGTATTTATTATATCATAAATTATATTTAAAAGTAGTTTATACTATTAATTTAAACATATCTTTGCAACGTGATATTTGTGTTAATGAATAAAAGGCCACATGCTTGGACCCAATTGTTATTAATCGCGGAAACTTTTTGTGCTGAGGGAGGATGAAAGGCACGTAAAGACGACAAAGTCGTTGAGTAGTGAGCGAGGCTGAAGGCGAGTGTCAGCACGTCGCATCAGATCAATCCCCTTCGGCTCTTTCTTCTTCCATTTATTCCTCATCTTCATATGCCTCCTCATTTGACTTGTAACCCTCATTTTTCATATGTAGTGATAATTCTATTCAAAACATCATATGATGCAAATCAAATCACGTTGGATTTAACACTAATAACTGTTGGCCGCAGGGGCGGAGCTAGCTTTGTGTGAGGGTGGGCAAATGCCCCCACTGAGTTTTTTAGTTCATATGTAAATTACTCTTAAATTTGTATTATGCACCCACTGATTTTGAAGACTTGAACCCACTCAAATTATTTATACTAGCAAGCTTGTTGACATTTGCTTGAAAATAAAAAAATTACCCCCACTGCTCTAGGGTCCTGGCTCCGCCACTGGTTGGCCGAGAAAGTTGATGTTAAAATTCTCTTAATAGGTATTATTTCTGAAATTTAAACTTGTATCCCATTCTTTATAGACACTGGTTACTATAGACGGATATTTCGTACCTACTTAAAATCACGCTGGGACGTGCGAATGAGTATTTTTTTGCCAACACCCTCTACAACTAATTGTGATTGTACGTGATGATCATAAGTTTGACTTCGGCTTGCCGGGCATGCCATGGAGTTTTACAAGTTTGGAGTATTAATGCTTCCAATGCATTTTGGGTTATGAAAGAGGATTAGAATGAAGTCGTATCTTTTGTTTAGATAGCAATTATTGCCACATTTACTTTATATGATCATATCATTCTTATGATTATTCATATATTGTTGTTACTTTTAGGGTTTGCTTGATTTGGCTAAGAAAGATCTACCAAGATCTTCCATAGCTGTGTTTGGTAAACCCGTTTTGCCAACAGGTACGCTTACCGAGATAAAAATTCTCTCACATAAATTACATTGAAATCTGTGTCCGTTTTTCCAACGGACTATCCAAACACACCCCATATTTTTTGTCAGCAGATGAAACGACAATGGACACAGTTAACTTGACATATGAGCTGTGAGGTGACCATAAATTTTTGCCTTCACGATAACCCTTGTTTTTTTTTTTTGACTGCCTAACTTTCTCCGCGTAATAGTCCAAAATCACACGTCGTGTTACAGGTGTGGGAATACCCAGAAACAGAAACAGTACAGTTCTTTCTTTTCTTTTCATCTGTTTTTTAAATGAAAATAGTAGGAGGAGATCAGATAAACAATGGAGAAAATAATAAATAATCCAGATCCAAGGGCAGGGGTCGTACTTCTATATTTGCTTCATGTTTGTGATTAGGTTCGTGCATCTTTTTCCCACCACCTATTATTTTGCCCATTCCCTGATTTTGATGTGATTTGATGGCCATCACTTCTGTTTTCAAAAACCCTATCGATTGCTCTTCCCCCTTCGTCAATTTATTATATTATATTTATTAGATTCAAACCGACAATTTCAGGTGTATATATACATATACTAATATTTATATTAAATGTTTTTCTTTGGGCCTTTTGCGAGCCTCGTAGTCATACAAGAGATAACAAGCGTTTCATTTTGCTTTTTGTGGCAAAGAGGGAAGTGGATAACTGATATATGATATGACTATGCTTTTAGATAATTCAAATAATGGAACTCATAACTTGGCTCATTCACCCCAAACATCAAAATTACTTTGTTTTGTACAACATTCCCACGATGTCGCTATGTGCCTTAGCTTTTTCCTTTTTTTCATATTTGCACCCTTGAGTTGAGCCAACCCATATGTTACGGGAATTCAACAGTAGGATTGCTGGTCCAGGAATCTAACGCTTTTTCATAAACCAACGGGATAGAACCCCCTGAACTGTGATCAACTTTTTCTAGTATCTATATTTATTCAATCAAATATGGCCCCCACCACAATATTTCTTTCCAGCTTTCCCATCAGGTTAATCCACGGTATTAGTTTGGTTAGTGGAAGTACCGATCAGATTTAAGGGTTTATGTGTAAGTTTGTCCCAGAATTTTTCATTCAGACATAATATTGCTTTGAATCAAGTTTTTTTTGTTTAAAATGTTAAAATGGAATGATATCACCTCTTATCTATAAAAATATTAATTGTTAATTTCATTATTTCACCTGTCAACATTAGTTTTTTTTTAATGGGGTGAGGTTATACTACTATATTTTGAAAGTGATGTTAACCCTAAAAGAACCTCTCAGTTAACATTTTTAGCAAGATAAAATTTATCGGGTAAATTTATGCCACAACCCTTTAATTATCAATAAAAGAGAATAAAGACGTGATTGTATTTGTATTTCAATATATCTGAGATTTTATTTTGATTTTGAGCCGCCAATCGTCTTAATTGTTACAATCCAAGACGAGTCGAGAGGTCATTTGAAGGCAGAATAAAAGGCATGCGGGTCCTTTCATTTAAAAGCGTTTTGTTTTTGCCGGGAAGAGATGGCTATTATTATTACAAACATAATGGGATTGTTTGTAACAACGTTTCTAAAAATCAAATGTACGTTGTGTTTTTTTTATAAAACGAGATAATCTCCTCCACATATTTACTTTACCATGCGTAAAAGTACTTTTCTCCTGTGTTCCCAGTCGAGTTCAATAAGTGCAAATCTTCACAGCAAAGAAAATAAAATTACAAAGAAATTACACAGCAAATACAAGACATCATCTGGGATCTATCGAACCCTTCTAAATCAACTTCCAAAATCCTTAACAACTAAGACGTCAGTCCTGTCTTCCAATTTTCGGGGCATGACCCTGTAACAAAGCTTTAACTATCCAATCAGCAATTAAATTTGTTTCTTCTGGAACATATTCAAAACAGCAGTTTCTTCTAAAGTTCCTTATAGCAAAATGTTTTCCAAAATAACATCGCAGTTCCATCCCGGTGGTTCGCTTGCATCTGTGATACACTTGATGAGTATCCTGCTATCCATTCACCCATAAGTGCAGATTCACCAATTGGTTCTCAACAGCATAGATCACATCTTCTTCCATTGCAATACATTCACCCATGGTTCGTTTGCATCTGTGATACAGTTTATGAGTATCCTGCTATCCATTCACTCATAAAAGCACATCCTCCAATTGGTTCTCAACAGCATAGATCACATCTTCTTCCATTGTAATACATTCACCCATAAGTGCAGATTCACCACGAATATTTTTGACTTGACCCTCTAGCAGTCCCCCGTTTGAATCACGAAGCACCCAGGCTATGGCAGTCATTCTATCTTCTAAATGAAAAGCACAATCTGTATTAATTTTCAGATAATTTCCTTCTGGCCTTTTCCATTTTTTACACTCACCAGATGTAGGCAATGGTTTGGATGGTGGATGGGGAGATTGTTGCTTCCAACCCTCTTGCTTCCCAAAATTCCTGTAACATTATTATCTTTCCTTTATAAGCATTTTGATTTGTTTGTAAGGTGTTTTCCAGAAAAAGTGAAGGAAGGAAAATGGCTGTTTATTTCTCCATATTGTGCCTGTTTATTAGTGTACAAAAACTTGCGTGAATGTGTTTTTTTAACGCCAATATAAATATTGCTATGTATGTTTCCTCTTGTTATTTTTTTTGCTAGTTTCAATTCATAATATTAAATAAATTAATAAAATTAGTTAAAATTTATTTTCTTAAAAATTTAAATTCATCCTCAATAAAAATTAATACCTCTAATCATTAATAAAGAACCAATTGACTTTGGCTGAAAAAAATTAAAGAAGCTAAATACAATATTTAAAAGTATTTATTTATGTATATAATTAATTTGTTATAAGTTTATAAATCAAACAAATTAGTTTAGAGAAAAATGATAAATATAAATACCTTTAAGTAACATATTTAGCTTTTTTTAACCTAAAGAATAAAAGTCAACTAGCTTTTATATTAAGGACCAGACGTAGTATTAGTTAGAAGAACTTGATCAATAATTAGCTGAAAGTAATGTAATTGTTATGGATGCTAAGTACATAAAATTAATGCTACAGAATATGTTACATTATATATCAATTGTGAGAGAGAGAGAGAGAGAGGTTTTTATAATAAAAATGGGGAGAACACACATGCATTCCCTTTGATATGCCATGCAATTAAGAGTTTGTTTGCCTTCCCAAATCTAATTTTAATTTCAAAACCTAGATTTTACCCTAAAATCCAGGTTTGTCCAAGTACTTATATTTTTTCAGAAAATCTATTTTGGATATAAAATCTCAATTTGAAATATAGATTTTGAAATAGTTATTTTTTTGTTAAATCACACCTGCTCTCCTAATAAATTTTCTCTTTTCTACTTACTTTTTGCCTCGAAACTAATAACTTTCCAAATACAATTTTTTAAAACCTAGGTTTTATCTCAGAATTCGTAAAAACTATTCTTTAAAATCTATTCTTCAAAACCTATGTTTTACTTTGAAATCCGTAAAAGTTATTTTGAAAAGAGTTTCCAAACAAACCCTAAATTACTTTCAAGCACGTCACTGTAGAGTAATTAACAAAGAGCAATCAACTACTTAGATCTCTGTCTAATTCCTTTCTTTTTTTACCCCTATCAATGAGATTTTGAAAGGAGAAAATAAAAATAATTACTCTTCCAGTTACTTGTATATATTTGACTAAAGAATCCTATAGAAAGTGATTTATATTGTGAATTGGGATAGTAATACTCCTTCCACCTTAAATGTAAGACCTTATTTATAGTGTAAATTGCATTAAAAATAAGATGTTATATCACACTACAAATATAATGTCTCTTTCTAGTTTCTATACCTTCTTTTTGTTTTTTTCCCCATCAAACATCATGTATCCTAACCCTATTTCATTTTAATTTGGAGGATTTATCGAAGGTTCAAATCAACGTAGATAGATATGGATAAGACCACGAAAGGGTGTCAAAAGTCAAAACTCTACCACAAAATATTTATACACTGTTGAGCTCACAGAATTTAAATTCGAAACTTTGATTAAGTTGATATAACCCAATTTCAGTTCAACAAAGCTCAACAAAATGTTTGGTGGTTGTTTATACCTTCTTTCAAAGGGTGTTGTGCTCTCTGGTTGGTGAAGACACCGACCCCTCAACCCTGCAGCCCCCCTCCAGTGGTTCTCCCCAAAAACTCACGTCGTTTACCTCATTTCAATCAACAATGATCGTCGTTTTCCTCTCCTATATTCACTCCACTCTCAAACTTCCTAATCCTTCTCGGCTCAATTATTTATACTTTGCCCTTCATCAATGGTTCCCACACCACCCTGTTCACAGTTTTAATACTTATGGGCATACTAATAAATAATATTTGACTAATGATTTATGATTTTTAATCCTCGATTCCCGGATGCACATTAGTGAAGATAAACCAATCATTTACTACTACTAATCGTTAACTAATAGACATAACCTGACAGCACCAATCAGAATTCAAAACTTCACTCTGTTACTGCTACCACCACTGCTTTAATTTCATAGAAAGAATAAAGTAAGATGGCTTAAAAAAGAGATTAATTTGACAGTCAGTACCACCCCTATTCATTGCTTTAAAGTATTGGGTTTTTTTTGAAACGGTTGTAAAAATCAAATATATATTTAACCGTGTCCTTGAGATAATCTCATTTATTATTTTTTAATTTATTTAAAAGTACACGTTTGTTGACGCAAAAACAGCGTCAGGCATGTCGGAGAAGACCACACGTAGCAGCAGCCATTAATGCCGACAATTTATATTTATTTTCCTATGTAACTCTTGTCTCTATCCTCCTACCCCACCCACTCTCTCTCTCATCCGCCTCCCCACGAGCCACCGTCACGCTCCTCTCCTTTGGGTCCCACCTCACGTCAGTTATGCTCAGGTACGGGAATGCGTGCGCTCAGGAACGCCCTGATATTGACTCGCAGGGTTTCAGTGTTTCTCATCGGCGTTTGGTGAAGCGCGTATGTAATGCACATGACCTCTCTCTCTCTCTCTCTCTCTTTGATTTTTTCCCCTCCTCCGTCTTCAGCTCACGTTTCTCTCTGCTTCTTCTGCTGTACCGGTACAAACCAATACTAACAACTACTGTACGCTCACAGTAAAAAATCTCGGGCTTCAGGAAAATCACTATACAGTCAGAAATTTATATATATCTAATTTTTAGGTATACGCCTGAACCGGGTAAGGATTACCGGGTCACCGGTTGTAGCCGGTGGAAGGATTTTAGGATTGGATTAGATAGATTTATATCAGATGGGGCATCAAACCATAAAAACCTAATGTTATCAATGAATGGATGAATGAGGATAGTGTGACAATTCTATCCTTCACAAATCACAGATAGATTTCTTTTGGCTCTTTCTTGCTGGGTCAGAGAAATAGGTGTCCTTACCTTTTTTTTGTTCTCTCGCTTTCTGTTCATGGCACTGTGATTTCGCTTTCAAGTGTGGATTGATTTAACTTAGTCGACGACGACGGGGGAGGAGGAGGTGGGGGACGACGACATGGATTTTGAGGAGCAAGAGCAAGAACTGGGGATGGGGCCCGCTGGGAGTTACGACTCGATGGGGAACCCGACCCGAGTGAAAATGGCGGGTGGTGGAGAAGTCATGGTGGTTCAGGCTTCCAGGAATGGTAACAATAAGGCGAGGTACAGGGAGTGCTTGAAGAACCACGCGGTGAGCATCGGTGGCCACGCGCTCGACGGCTGCGGTGAGTTCCTGCCAGCCGGAGCGGAAGGCACCATGGACGCTCTCAAATGTGCTGCCTGTAACTGCCACCGCAATTTCCACCGCAAAGAAACGGACACGATCGGTATCGGAGTCGGGGACCCTTACTTGTTGACCAACCATCCGCATCTCCACCAGCATCAACCGCCTCAGTTCTCGCCGTATTACCGAACAGCACCTGCAGGGTATTTTCACGTGGGAGGACATCAGAGGGGCCCGGGGACGCTGGCTCTGCCGTCAACTTCGGCAGCAGGATGCGGGATCCAGAGCACAAGAGATGATCAAGATGATGTTTCGAATCCGAGTGCAGGAGGAGGAGATGGATCGAAGAGGTTCAGGACGAAGTTCACGCAGGAACAAAAAGACAAAATGCTCGCTTTGGCTGAGAAGCTTGGTTGGAGGATTCAGAAGCACGATGAGGCGGTGGTCCAACAGTTCTGTGACGAGACGGGTGTGAAGCGTCACGTTCTCAAGGTTTGGATGCATAACAACAAGCACACTCTTGGTAAGAAGCCCTAGACAAGATTCACTACAAAAATGTTCGCTCCCTCCCTCTCTGTCCTCTATTCGTCTATCTCCCATGCTAAACTCTCTTACTTGTTGAGCTGATGATCAAAAGTGAGGCATAATGTATATTGGGCAAGTCCTTCCTTGTTTGAAGGCCGAGTTCGAAGGTGGGGAATTGTGTTTCTGACTGTCTTCTCAGAATTCTAGCTCTAGCTCAGGATCTTAGGGTCTCTTTCTCTTTCTCTTTCTTCTTCTTCGTATTCCCGTTTTCGTTTCTCAACATTGGGGAAAAACCGTGGGGCTGTC
>JANTPZ010015614.1:0-13610 GCA_025593235.1 Vachellia pachyceras | reverse complement strand
AGGCATAATGTATATTGGGCAAGTCCTTCCTTGTTTGAAGGCCGAGTTCGAAGGTGGGGAATTGTGTTTCTGACTGTCTTCTCAGAATTCTAGCTCTAGCTCAGGATCTTAGGGTCTCTTTCTCTTTCTCTTTCTTCTTCTTCGTATTCCCGTTTTCGTTTCTCAACATTGGGGAAAAACCGTGGGGCTGTCTGTATTCCTTTTGAATTGTGCTGGTGTTTGAAAATGAAGGTACGTACAGTTCCCACTCAGATTAGAGCAAGCTATTGTTCCTGAATTTAATTTCTTTACTGTTGTTTCTTTCGCTGTAATGTCACATATATATCCATACACACACGCAGCAGATATTATTGGTGGTAGCAATAAAGGGGTGGCTGCATTTGGGTTTAATTAGGAACTTTTGCTTAGGAATGATATCAGCAGCTACAGAGATGATTATTTATGGTTATTAGCTGAAGCACATGATCACGACGAACCGACCAAGTTATGTTAAAAAATTCAAAATAAACAAAAAAGACGAACCTTTAGTAGGCTTGCCTACACAAACTCTACAGTGTATTCCCAAGACATTTGGAAGTGGAAACTTTCTCGAAACCTTAGAGGCTTAAACATGTTTCTGAGGTTGCATTTTCGTCTTTCTTTCATGTCTTTTGCTCTTCTACACCCAGTGTCCTGCTTCCCCACTCTTATTTGACTGATCGTTTTGCAGAACCTTCGTTTCTTTCTCTTCCCCATTGACCTTGTCCTTACATTATATGCGGAGGTGGTGGGGTAACAAGAATATAAAGTTTCTGAACTTCAAGATCTTTGTTAATTACTTTGTCAATAATCTTTATTACGGTGAGGTTTGTGTGTGTGTGTGTGAATGCAGGTCGTTAGTTTTCCATGAAGGAAAAAGGAAGAGGAGGTTAATTAACCAGAAGTTCTTCGATCTGTCTGTGTGATGGGGTCTTGGCCTCGGGAAGAGATGGGGTGTTGCAAATGTTTTCTGTTTCATTGCGTGAGTTTTCTGGAATTACTAATCACTAACTATTTAAAAATAAAAAAGGATTAATTAAAAAGAAAAAAAAATGAAGCTCATGCAGGTTGTAGGTTCATTGCCTCCATGTTTCAATTGTCTGAGTCTGCCATTCCATTTCTCTCCCCTCTTTTTATTTCTTTTATTTTCTACCTGTGTTTGTCCCTTGGATCTACTTGAGTCTGCGATTCTAGAATATTACAGCGACAAGAGAACACACACACACACACACATGTCGACTGCTAGCATTGCCATGGATGGGAGATTCGGATTCGGACATGAAAGTAGATTCTACTAGGATTCCATGAATCTGTAGTGGTTCATCACAGAATCTCTCCTTGGTTAAGGACTTTAAAATTGACAGAATTTCAATTAATAGGGCATTTTAGTGCATAAATAATTACTTACCGGCTAGCTGACACGGGAGATTCAGCTAAATGGCTAAGCCATATAGTGATTAATAGAAGTAAAATGCTTAAAACTTTAGATCGAGTGATGTAAGAAATAGTTGAACTTTTCATGACGGCTAGCAGGCGCTCTAACAGATAGATAGGTGGGTCATCTGAATCTAATATTATTAACAAGGTCAAGAGGGAGATAAACAGAAGAGAAAAGATCTAACAAGAATATAAGTTGATGGGTACTTTGTTCAGTTTCTTTTTCTGAACATAGTCTTCGGGACATTAAAGAATGTACGGGAATTTAAATATTGAGTTTACACATTGCGTGTGGAACTCACTCCAACACCATTTGCATTTTCTTACATTGGGAAGTGGTAATTAAATGAGCAAGGGATTAAAATGGGATGGCAAGCAAGAGTAAGCTAGAATATAACTGATATTGGGAAGTGGTAATTAAATGAGCAAGGGATTAAAATGGGATGGTAAACAAGAGTTGAGTGGAAAAGGGTGATGGGGAAAGTGGGGGACCCTGGAAGATGAATGGGATATAAAGTGAGAAAGCATTGGAATGCAAAGAAGGAGCATCACAGACTTTAATGGACAGTTTGCTTCACAACACAAGGAACCAACTCCATAACCTATTAAGTTATCACAACCAACTGCTCTCTCTCTCTCTCTCTCTCTCTCTCTCACACACACACACACATCCATTCCTTGAAGCATCCCCTATTATGGACCTATCTCGCAATTGAGTACTTCTTCACATCCAACCTGGTCAGGACCATTTTTAGGTGGCAAGCTCTGCTATTAGTGCGCTTGAACTTGAGACTTCTTATTAAGTTGATACATAGCTCTCTTGCCAGTTGAATCAAACGCTATGCGTTAATCCTTCATTATTCTATGCTTCATCTGGAGGCCCCAGTTCAATCTCAGTTTGTGGTCCAAAAAAGGCTGCTACTTCTTTATCTATCCTCTCACACTAGCACACTTCATTCATTTATCAGTACTTCATCCTCCTTTTATACAATTAAGTCTGTGTCGTAATAGCTCTTCTTCATGTGCTCTTCACTTGGATTCTCCCTCGCAATAACATTGGAGTCTTGCATCGACTGAGTAGAGTAATGCTTGAAGGTATATAATGTCAAGGGAAACCTATCAGATTAACTTGAACTACTTTAATAAGATATGAAGATAATATATACCTAATTTTGCTAAATGCTAATAATCATTTCACAGAAAATATATCATCTTAGTGAGATTGTAAATTTGTAATGGATTTCAATACTTTATTTTAAAAAATTCATGATCATAAAATATAATTAAAGTTTATTTACCTAAACAAGGTGCATACATATTCCTAATCAAATTGGATTATGTTTTTCAATTTAATGTAAAATGAGCTAGCGTGTTTTTAACCCATTAATTTAGGGAGTTGACGATCCATATTTAATTTGATATTCTTCCTGTGAGAAATTTTAAACAAATCCAATTCATTTGACTTGCGGGTTCAATAAGCTAACCCTTGAGTTAAGTTCGTCAACCCATTTATTCACCATAATTAAAAAAAATAGAAATGACAATACTAATGTACCTCTTCCATGCCCCATTCATAATTCATTTAATGATGAATTATTTGGCATCAGTCGTCGTCGTCGACATTAATCAAAGTCGTACATACGTTTTTTTTTGGGAATTTTAAGATGGCATGCACTAAGAATGTGAGGTCAAAGGGGGAGGGATTGAACTAACAACTTCCCATTTATAGTGAAACTTCTATGCTATTTGGCCACAACGTCATTAACATACTTTAATCAGCTATTTTGATTATTGTTATTATATATCATGCTCTAAGAAGTTTAAGGGTAGTCTACCGCTAGTTCAATTTTCATTTGCCTATTATTGGGATTAGGATAGATGCTTAGTGATCTTATCAGCTTAAGATGTCTAGATTCATATTCTGACTAATCAGAGGCAGATAACACAAGTGAGAACATCCGTGGGCAAACTCTCCACCACACTTGCATAACTAAAACACTCTTCAGGGGATTTTCAATTTAAGCAAATTGAAATAAAACTAATTTCATATGCTGACCTTATAAACCGTAAATGCCTCATTTGGATTAGCTTTATAAAAACACGTTCACAAAATTCTTCTAACATATTTACCTTGACTATAGATCACATTAGAGATGTAATTTATACCGCCAATCAAAATGGAACTTCACGTTAGAAAAGCAGGTGTGGAGCTTCAAAAGGTAGATCCAAACAAACACTCCAGCGTGTGGAGAAGGGGTGATGGAAACCCTATCTAGAAGAAAAATAGTTTGAAGCGTGGCAGTTGGTAAACAGATTTTTGTGGTCATATTTTGGGAAAGAGGGAAATTTTAAGGACCTGAGAATGATTAGTTCTACATATGAAGAGGAGTACAGGAAGGCGTGATGGAAATCTGAGGAAAATGTAAAATACTGTGGAGGGATTCGTTTGGTCAAGATTGGTTTTGTACAGCAAAGAAAAAGGGAAGACAAGGAAAGCATAGTGAAGGGGGGAGAAAAACATGTTTTATTTATAAACAACATTGGCACTGTTTGACAATACGTTCAACAGTGTTTTTCTACAAAACGAGATAATCTCCTTCATATATTTACCTCGACTTGCGTAAAAGTATTTCTCCACCGCGTTCCTAAACGGACTCATTATCTCGTATGAACTTAGTTTTATAAGTAAAATTTCTATTATATCTAAAAATTTAATGCTTTTTATTTTTAACCCCAATTAATTCTATATCTATATCTCATCTTCTTGTTGCACTCATTTTCCCTTATCTTTTTTCCCATTCATTCTCTTATTATTTTGTTTTGTGTGATTTAGATTGGTATTGTTTATTAATTGTTGGGGTGAGTATAGAATCTAACATGGTGGGTGATGAGAATGGGATTCCAACGTACGAATAAGGAGCAGATGAAGATGGGGCGTCATATGGCCTCCCTTGGATCACAAAAGTGATTAATTTTCTTCTTCCAAACAAAAGAAAAAGGAAAAGTTTTCCGAGGAACATGGCTTTCACTTCCTCCAATAATGCTCATTTACTTCCCCCATTCACTCTCCCTTCTGCTTCCTAGTACCCAAACAACAATCCCCCTTTTCCTTTCCTTTTCATGGGCTTTTCGGGTTTTCCCATCTTATGCCTTCTGGGCTTATTTAGCATTTGTTGGGTTGCATTCTCATCTTCTTATGTGTGAACCAAAAGACATTGGAGCTGTCAAATCTCAGCCCAGAATCTTTGCCTTAAAAAATGGGATCGTTTTCTCAAGGACACCTTACTAATTTCTGCAGCTGACATTCTAGCTAGGTGCAGCTGCTGCCGTTTTTGTTGCCATCTTATGTCCTTCTTTTTAATATTTTCTGTAGATTGCAATGCCTCATTGTCCTGAATGTGGTTTTCTTGTTTTGATAATTAAATTATCTATAAAATAAGTGACACTTTGATATCTTATAACAATGAAAGATGCAATTTTAATTTTTTTATGTTTTTTCAAAGAAACTAATTCAGAACTGCATAGTTTTAGAGTATTTTTCCTTAAAAAGTCATAAAAAATTCAAAACTATATTATTTCATCACCACCAAATGTCAATATGTTACTCATTTATATCAAATCTAATAATTATAAAACAAAAAGAGAACCACATTTGGGATATTAGGGCATTGCAATAGGTATTATAGGGCATTAGAGGGCGGCATATTAGAGGTCCAAAGCCTGTTATAAGAGACAGTTCTTATTTTGCCAACATTTGCCTATAATTAACAACATTAATTCAATCAAGATACATCAGATGATTGGCGCCATATACACATGTTTTGTTTTTTCTGTCAAAAAATTATTTTCACATTTCATAGTGTGTCTCATTATCAACGTTCCAATCCACTCTTATAAACTGCAATACTACCTCCGGTAGGGCCCCGAGGTAGTTATATGCATAATGCATTGCAAAATCACACATATAAACAGTAACATAATTCAGAGACCAATAGATTAATCTTTAAACCTTCCATCCCAGTTGAAGAAGCTCGTAATCCACCTTACAGTCGTTTTAACGACGTCCTTCGTTATTTGCCTTTCTTTTACCAGATTCACGGTTAGAACTTTTGTTCACAGAAACAGTACGGCCTGATGAACCTGCTCGTAGAGTCTTCTCCCAATCAACCTTCTTCTCATTATTATTGAGACCATCATTGCACACAGCTTCTTGTTTCATATCATCTGATGATAATCTATGAGTACGACTCATCATCGGGCGTCGTCGTCGATGACCCTTTTGATGATGATCAGTCTTCGCTTCTTCTTCCTCTTCTTCTTCTTTCTTGGTCTCCTTGATCTCTACTTTGGTCTTCCCTTCCATTTTTATGCTTATGTTCACCTCAAAAAGTGCTTTCGTCTTGTTATTATCAGATGATGCTTCTGACGTTGATAAAGCCGATGAAGTCTCAGAGAAAGATTACATATTCCATCTTTAATCTCTTCTTCTAAGTCCCTTTCCACCTCCATTTCTATCTCGCTTCGTATCTTCAACTCTTTCTCTGAAATAGATGCTCCCAGAATGTGATTCTTAATGGAAACAGTAGTGGCAGATTAGAGAACACGAGTTTATGGTAAACCTACGACGTAATCCCATAACTAAGCCAAAAAAGGAAACTTATTATGAGATAAGAAGTAAACCTTTTTCACGTCAACCATTGAGGTAAACCAAGTATTGCTATCGCCATTATAATCTGCAAAAGCCCAAATGATATCTTGTACCAAAATTGTCAAATGAAAGAATAAGTAGCAACAGAGAATTTATCAGAATAAGTAAAACCTTGAATCTTATCGGCGTCAGTGTATTTAACCAGCTGCTGGTTCATGAAGAGGTTGGCAGTGAAGATGCTCGTTTCTTGATGAACTGTAGCTGATATGAAGAAATATTTATATATGAACAAGGTGATTTGGACTGGTTGAAATGGGACCTGTGACAAGTTGGAAGAAAAACGACACGACCTGGGACAGCTTAGGGAGACGTTAATTCAGTTGACTCATGCAAAATTAGACGACAAAATAGCCTTGCATGATTTAGCATGTAATGGCAATATTATTTGTGAAGGAATGGGTTTAGCAAGAAAATGAAGGAATACTTGGAAAGAGACAATACTTGTTTCGGAATTTTATTTTATTTTATTTTAAAAAAAGTGCTTTGCGTGTAAGGGAAAAGGGCGGCACTGGGTTGGCCTTAAAGCACAATCAAGAAATAGGGCATACTTTGCCATGTCTTTTATAGATGATATACTACATCTCCGATTATTACTATAAGAGTCGATTAATTTTTTAGGTGATTAAAGGCTTGTTTGCCTTCATTTTTTGAAACCTAGATTTGGTTTTAAAATTTAGGTTTTGTCCAAGTATAAATTTTTTTCTGAAAAGCTATTTTGTTTACAAAACTTCGGTTTGAAATCTAGGTTTTCTCTTTTCTACTTTTTCCTCTTTACCCTTTCCTACTTTTTTTTCCTTCTTTCTCTTTCCCCTCTTTCTTCCTTTCCCCTCTTTCTTACTTTTCATTCTTTCCCTTTCCTTTTTCTTACCTACTTTTTCCTTGAAATCTGTAAAAGCTAATAACATCCTAAACATAAATCACTTTTCAAAACCTAGGTTTTGCATCGGAATCTGTAAAAGCTATTTTCCAAATCAGTTCTCCAAAACCTATGTTTTGCCTTGAAATCTGTAAAAGCTATTCTGAAAATAAGATCTAAACAAGCCCTAAAAAAGTTAAATAATTGCTAAACTATAATAGACATTCTAAAATATTTATCTCTATCATTAGATCATGTATATGTTTATAAATCATGCGAACCAATTCGAAGAAAAATAATATATATCTGTATCATTAGATAATTAGCTTCCCTATTCTTTTAAAAAAATTAATTAATTCTTATATTAAAAACGAGAGTTATTATATTCTGACACCCTTTTTAACTTCTCATGTTATACCTTAGGCTCTAATGGGGCAATTCGAATCCTTCATTAGTTATATAAAGCTGGTTTAAAGTGGGTAGTTGAAAAAAAAAAAAATTAAAGTCGTTTTCAATTGTATAACTGTTATTTAATCTAATAGTTTCCATTTGGCAATATTGCTGCCTTCTTAATTTAGCTATCAATGGATATAATAATTCTGATAAAAAACAATCATTTTGCTCGAAAAAGGTTGTAATATGTTAACAACAATATTGCGACATGCATGATTTTTAGCTTTTTTTTTTCTATGTACAAAATGTTGGGTGACCTTTCTTCTCGTTGGGAAGCATGGCCCAGATTAGAAGCCCATGACGTGTATAACTTGTTAAAGTATCATGGAGTCAAAGAATGGAGTCCTTTTTTTTAGTGAATGTAAGTCTTTATTTAACTTGACATGCTTCAGTGTTAGTAGGGACAGACCTCATGAGTTAAATGCCTTACTCTTAGATTGTGGTTAAACCCAACCCCTTTCCTAAAAATTGTGTACAAAAAAAACTTGAAATAACAAACTTTTTGAACCACGACGATGAAAGTTGTGTCAAATGAAATGGTTATTCCATTGTAATATAATGAATTAATGTTTGATATGCGTTAGAAAAGATGCTTAAATTCATCATCCTCAAACAAGCTAATTTTTATATTTAAGGATGCATATCCTAACATGAATCACCCTGTAATCTCATATATCCAGGCATTTTTACTATTCTCTTTAGTAAATATAAGACTTGGTTTACTAGATGGAGAATTACCCTAGCTAGCACAACATACTTGTTCATTATATATCTCTCTTTCACTCTTTAGTCATACACAAACACGTATGTGTGCGTGTGTCTATATGTATATATGCTTAAGAAAAAGAGGAGAATCATTATTTGGAGACTCGGGAGGGATACACACATCAGTACTTAGTAGTGCTCAAATTCTTTGCAGATTCGCACTGTCTAGTTTGTGTCCTGTGTTCTAGTTCCTAAACTAACCCATTGAATAGCTACAAGCGAGTAATTATTCCATCAACATATTGCATGTCAGATATCAATTATATAACATTCTGAATACCCTTTTTATTTCTCAATTTATATGATTAAAAAACTGCATATTCCTCTATATATGTGGGTCTTCGTTGTTATTTAACAATATCCTCCTAGTCATCAGATGTATTAATGCCAAGCGGGTTAAATGGAAGATGTCACTTTAGTCGGTTGTAACGTGTCCCCAACCCACACCTGCACCAGAAAGGAAAACCACATTCACTACTAGAAAATTACAAATTAACAAGGAAAATTAGCGACGACTTTCAAATTCCTCTCTAAATAGTCCAATTAGCGAGGAAAATTAGCGACGACTTGGATATTCCTCTCTAAAATTCCCAATTAGCGAGAAATTTAGCGAGGAGGATTAAATTCCTCTCTAATTTTCTAAATTAGCGAGGAAAATTAGCGACGATTTTGAAATTCCTCTCTAAAATGCCCAATTAGCGAGGAATTTAGCGAGGAGTATTAAATTCCTCTCTAATTTTTCAAACTAGTGAGGAAAATTAGCGATGACTTAGCTATCATTATCTAAAATGTCCAATTAGTGAGGGATTTAGCGAGGACTATTATATTTCTCTTTAATTTTTGAAAATAATGTGGAAATTTTGTACTGTAATATTCAGTTATCCATATTAATTTTTAGCATGAAATTTTAGAGGGATAAATGAGTTAATGTATTTATTTTTTTAATTTCTCTCTTATATTGTTTAAATTTTAGAGGACTAGTACATATGATTACTTTCTCTCTTATTTTCATTTTTCTCTAATTTAATTTCCCTCCCACCACCGGCTTCCCTCTAATTTTTTCATTCTAATTCTCTAAATCGAAAATTGCCGCCAGCTGTTGGTGAAAAAAATTGCCGCCAGCTGAATCTCCAAGACACGGACACGGATACCACAAGCACTTTACCATTTCCAGCCCTAATTGCATGAAGCACCGTCTGAAATCGTCAAGAGCTCGCCCACTCCATCTGCAGCAAGAGCTCAGCCACTACATCAGGTATCGTCTCTGTGTTGTCTCTCCATGCATCTTCATTTCCATCTCAGTGGGTCTGCCACTTTCTCTCTTATTCTCACTGCACAAATGCGGCATCTGAAATCGCCGAGCCCTAACTCGAGCGAGAGCTCGGCCACTTCGTCTGGTCTCATCTTCATCTGAAACTCCATCATTAGCTCATTCAGTTTCTTGTGACATTATTCATTCAATCGCATTGTAAAATTTCTGTCCTTTCTCTATTTTTCCTTCATCAGGTAGTTCGTATTCTAGCTTCTTGTTTCAATGGAACATTGGAAATATTGGAATTTTGCTGTTGCTTCATGTTGTGTTCTCATGAAATCATTGCATTTTACTTGTTGTAGCTTGAGATCGTTCCGGGTTTCAGTTGTTTAGATATGAATATACCGAGGATGCTTAACGGAAGGAAAAATTTTGAGGATCGTAGATTTGTTAATGTCTGTAGATTGCGAGTAGAAGATATGGTCTGCCTTGTTCTGTATGGAAGTTTGGTTTCGATTATCTATTGATTTATAAAAGTATGTCCATTATGTTACAGAACCTGTTTCTTTTCTTTTTTTTATTCTAAACCTTTCATCGGTTTTTCTTGATACTCTGAAGATTCCTTCTTCTTCATTGGGGCCGTCGTAACTTTTTGTTACAAGGAAACAAAAAGACCCTAAATTTAAAGCTTTGTGTTCTCATGAAATCATTAATCTTTTTGTTTTCTTGTATACTCTGAAGATTAATCTTCATTGCTATAACTATCTGTTTATTTTATCTGCATTTACGACTTTTGATTTACTGGCCAAAACTTTCCCCAAGGAGTGGTGAAGCCCTCAACTGTGCCTTCTGATTCGAGTTCAAATTTGGGCAAATCTTGTTTTGGTGGGTGGTTTGGCGAAGGCAAAACAGATGAGCCTCCTATGAGTGGAGGAAGCATCTATTGTGAGTTCAGTGGTTACCATCTATTGCTATACTGCTTTCCATTGCTTTGAGCTTCTGGATACTAGAGGCAGCGTCATATCTTCCCACTGTAATATTTGGGACATACAGGAGCTGGATATACCTGAGATACTGGCAGAGGAGAGTAGAAACAAAACTTAAGGGTGACCTTAGTGAGGATTTTGCTTTCTCCACATTTTTCTCTGAATTTTTGAGGTAAGTTACTGTTTTAGTACATTGTGCATGATTATATGCCCGAGACTGCTGACTTCTCTCCCTCTAAGCACTCTTCTCATTTTCATTTTTTTCCTTCTCCCAGACCAGTCATAGACCCTATTGCATCAATATTTCATCGCTTGATCTGTGGAAGATCTGATACCTCTAATGATCCCCGAGGTCACACTCTTGGGGGTGAACCTTTGCCTGGTTCTGACCCCTTTGAGGCATCTAGGAGGCGGTAATGTCACATTACTATGCTTTAATGTTAATGAGTATATCAATTCATTCCAGATGGACATTCCAACTGAAATGATTTCTTAAGGTAGCTATCAGGTGAATAAATAATAGAGTTTTAGGTCTGTCAATTTTCTTTTGTGTTTTATTATAATTTTTTTAACTAAGGGATTGGCTTGCTTGCCCTTTTCTTTAGCTAAATAGATAAGGGAAAAAATTAATGGAAATATTTTAATTTTTGCTTCGTTTCTTTTCTTGTTTAATTTTACCACAGAAGAGTAGTTAATTTTTTATTATATTCAATATTTTAGCTCACATATAACCTTTGTAATGCTCAATGAATAATTAATAATAAAAGATAATGGTACGAAACATGTCCATCATTTGCTTGATACTTCTCTTCCATGGAATAGAATACACGTCTTTTGCATAGTTACCTCACTGCCTGACAAATAGTGGTCAACCAACTATAACAGATAAAATTTGTTTCTAATTTGAAAATTTGCCGAAATAAAAGCTATACCAATGGTGGCGGCATTTTGTAGTACATAATCACTGCGTAATGAGCTGATGTTGTTGCAGAGAGAGGGTTGCCTGAGCTCTGGAAGAAAGGTTGGCTGCGAAGATGTTGGCTGCTTCGCAGAGCACAGGAGAGTTACGAACAGGTGCTACTAAAAATGTATGATTCTCATTTCTTCAGATTTTGCAGATGGTTGGTGTTGTGGAAAACTCGTGGAAGGTATTTTGACTAGGAAGAAGGTTTCAAAATTGAGATCTGAAATAAATGTTACTAATTTTGCATTTTAGTCCAATTCTTTTTTGTCTCAAAATTTAGTTTATAAATTTGAACCTCACTTGAGTTTGACACTAACAGAAATCCTGTCATTGTGTATATTTTCTAAATGGCCTCTTAGAAGTGATTGTTTCCCCAACCCACACTCTCTTGCCGTAGCCCATATAGAATTCTCACCCAAAAGAACCAAATTGACGGGGCAATAGGACTGTCACTAGTAGGAGTTCAACATAGTTCTCCCACTGTAACTTGTGAAAAGATTAAGAAATGCTTTATTCTGAAAAATCATGAATGCTGCAGCTAATGGAAACCATGCAGCTAAATTATATACATGATTTTCTGGAAAATTATGTATGTGGAGTTTATGAACCAAGAAACTTGTAATCTGGACTATCACAAGGAAGCATCTATTGTGTGTCCAGTGGTTACCATCTATTGCTATGCTGCTTTCCATTGCTTTGAGCTTCTAATATCCTGTTGTGAGTTCAGCAACATGATTTTCTGTTTTATACCACCAGTGAATTCCAGCCACCTGTTTCCATAATATGCTATCAGATGAATGAAGCAGAAAATTGTAATGGTAACGAGATTTTATGTTACAGAATTTACTTTTGCATCTAACTTCACTTTGTAGCCTATGAACGCTTTATTTGCTTCATCTAAGATCTCATCACCATGGTTCAGCAACTTGCTGGAATACCATGTCAAAAAGAACTTCCCTCTCTGTGTAAGGTAAGTTCCATTCGATCTAAAAAATTTTGTGGATTCTGGTTTGTCATTACATTCCCCTGCATTATCTAGTAGCTCCCATTCAGGATGACCAGCTTTTGAAGCTGCCTCCTTGAAATCAGCTCTGAGATATTTGTTATAGCACTGCAGCGTCAAGATGTATACACATTTTCTTCAGTGCTATAATACAGTGTTTTGCCGTGTTTTGCATCATTACCTATATATTATTAGTTCAGATAACATGTCTCATATTGGCCCCTAATTTTGGTTTTGCATCAGAATCTTAACAAATAGGAAATCTGCACAAAGATCACGAGTGAGAAAGCTGCAACATATAAGAGGGCTAGAACGTAGTGTAGCTTCATTGCAGGTGAAATACTGATTATAACATTTTAATTTTAGTTATATATATGGCATGGTATGTTATGGAATAGTAGTTTTGGCGGTTCTCATTCTTTCAAAAAATGGAAGGCTGATAGCAATATTCAATGTTGAATATTAGTTTTTTCGTTTAACTTCCTTCAACATTGTTTGCTTCCCTTACCACTGGATGAATATGCTCCATTGTTTGATGGGTTGATAGTGTCAATTTGACTGTCTAACTAATGCATAATTTTCTTTCTTTTGATCCAGGAATTGCAAGAATATGGAATGTTTGTTGGGGGAATACTATTATAATTATTATTCTTTCTTTTGATCCAGGAATTGCAAGAATAATTCAAATTTCTAAGACTTCGCCTTGTCATTAGTCATTGACAAGCCAAATTTGGCCTTCTATGATTTCGTAGGCCATAACTAATGCTGATTTATGGCTTGTCTGAGCATGAGGACTTATTTTCCAAGAGTTTACTGAAGTCCACCTTGAAGGATGCTACCGGTCAATACATTTTGGATTAGAGGAAGCTCATGTGTAAGCTAGATATACGTTTGTCCTCCATTCGTTGTCTATTGTTATCCAGCATCTGATTTTTCAGCAGAATTTGCAAACAAACAGCAATGAGTCATGTACACATTAGGACATATCTTTATTGTTAAAGACATTGTGCATGTAATATTACTATTTAAAATTTAATTTTTGGATCAATTATGTGGTTAAAAAGGATTTGTTTATGAAACATTTTTGTTATTCATATTTAAAATCTAACGTATATAGTGATGGAATTGTCAAATTTAGCGACGGCTATGTATGTCCCAAAATTACCAT